>QANZ01036437.1:0-18936 GCA_003254925.1 Chamaecrista fasciculata | reverse complement strand
CTTTCTTGAAATTAGGCCTATTATCAATAATTATAAAATTCAGGAATCACATTCAAGAATTTAAATTATTGACCCCAAAAATTTTAAAATTCGTAATTTTAATAAATTTTCAGCCACCCCACTATAATTATAATTAAAACGATTTTATTTATAATTATATAGGGATTTTCGATTTTGGCCTTAAATTCAAAAAAAAAAAATTTCCAATCGATCCTATCGATTCCATATGTATCATATACATATAATTTGCACCTTTTTCGTAGATTGAGTTTTTAAGAAAAACGTTCGGTGGATTTTTCGTAAAACCAAACATGTGATTGAAAGCAGTAAACACACATATCATACATCATATGTACACATAAACTGTTTTGAATCCAGGAGTAGCGTGGCTCTGATACCACTGTTGGGAAACCAAGCCGCAAAACGCAGCGGAAGCAAAATACAAAATTAAAATTTTTAGTGCGCCAGCCCTAGATTTCCCGAACGGATCCGCTAGTTGAAGTTAAAACCTGTTAAGATAGTGGTATACCTCACGAGTTCCAATCAGTTTGGTTGTACGGGGCGTTTGCTAGAAGTCCACGTGATGCGTCCTTCCTCCGCCGGTGATTTACACGAACAGTTTTCCAGGCACCAAGGTGCTAGCCTTCCGTTCTTATCTCCAAAAGAACCAGGGACCAAATCTACAGTGTTTTTGAATTCAAGAACTCCTTCTTGAATCAAAAGGCAAAAGTGGCGCAAAAGGGAGAAGAAACCACAAGAACCCTTTCTTATTTTTCTTCTCTCAAAAACCCTAATTTTTGGTGGTGCAAATCAATTTTTCTAACACCTTGGGCAAACTCGATTTTTCTCTCTCTAAACTCTAGGGAGCCAAAAATTTTCTCTCACTTAAATGAGCTAGGGTTTCCATGTCGACTTGGCCTACTCTATTTATAGAGTTTGGGGAGTTTGATAATTATAATTAGGGAATCCCTAAATTATAGAATTATCAATTATAAAATTATGAGATTACAATAATATCACAATTTTAGGACTTGAATTTCTAATTAAAATATTACCTTAATATTTCAATTCAAATTCAAAATGCAATCTCTGAGAATCAAATGGAAGATCAAATCTTCCCATGGGACCCACAGATCAAATCTTGGAATTTTATAAATCAAACACATTCCTAACAATTAGGAAGTCATGATTTTCCAATGATTATGAGTTAAGATATTACCCTAATATCTTTGATTCAAATCTTTTGAAATCTTCATCAAATCTTTTGAATTCAAACTCATGACTTTAATTAATAAAACAATTTTATTAATTAAATGCCCTATGAGGCGCCACCCTCATGCTTAATTTTAGAGAATTTTATAAATCAATAATCTCCTAACTTTTAGGAACCTTATCTAATTTATTATTCCCTAATATTATAATTGTAAATAATTAATCCCATTAAGTATTTAACAATTATTATATTTAAACTTGTCCCACAAATTTAAATATTTCACAACTGTAGATTATTTAAGACAAGACTTAATGTCCCAGACATTCTTCTATGTCTTAAATTGTGTCACCAGAGTGACCCACGAATTAACCTTAATTCGTGTCCCTTTAAGCGGTGTCCTGATCCTACTCATGTGTGACCCAGCAGGCCTCACGTGAAGTTGGCAGCAAGCCATATCTATGACTTACAAGTCGTGAGCCGACTCTAGCAAGCCATCACGACTACCCAAAACACGTGAGTTATCGTTTTTACCAAAACCGACTTAACCTTAGTACCTCCTTGTCATAGACCCTATTGTCCTACGATATTTTGGTCATGGATTAGGCGCAGGAAAGTCATCCATAATCCAAACCACAACTTTCTCGATTTCCTGAGTTAGCCCCATTTTCCTGAGTGGCCACTCTTTTCCTTGGACAGACTCATCGAGGGCGCCAGTTAGATATCTCTCATTTAATGAGGGACAAAATCCCATCTTGGCCAATCCACATTCCTAAGCACGACAATCAACCAAACTCGTACCTAGCCCTTATGGCTACCCTGCTACGGGCAACGTTAGACTAGGCCAAAGTCTGACAACTGCAACGCCGAAATAATGATGACCTCAGGTCTAAGGCGTTGTGACAGGCGTACAGGACAGGCAAGCTGAAGACTAAACCCATGCAGGACTCTCCAGGTCAGTCCAACAATTTGTAACCCTTTACATAATTGCACCATGACTCTCGTTCCAGCATCTAGTGCATGCATCTCTATGCACCGAGGTCATGCTGGTCTTAGTTCATTTTCGCTCCCACGAAAACAATCGACCAAGGACAAATTTAGATTAACTATCTCATAATTAATCACGNTTACATAATTGCACCATGACTCTCGTTCCAGCATCTAGTGCATGCATCTCTATGCACCGAGGTCATGCTGGTCTTAGTTCATTTTCGCTCCCACGAAAACAATCGACCAGGGACAAATTTAGATTAATTATCACATAACCAATCACAGATGCTATCATAGTAAACATGCTAATTATGATAACAAAATAATTTATCTTTATAAGTTAATCCAAATGTTCATAACATTTTACATAAAATGATTGGCCCTAGGGCACAATCTCCTACATTATGTCGTTATAATATTATTAGCATGTTTACTGTGATAACAGTCCTTGATTAATTGTGTGATAATTAGTCTAATTTGTCCCTGGTCGATCATTCTCGTGGGAACGTGAATGAACGAAGACCAGCATGACTTCGATGTATGGAGATACACGCATGAGATGCTTTACGAGAGTCATGGTGCAATTATGTAAATGGTTACAAATTGCTGGACAGTCTCGGAGAGACCTGCATGGGTTTAATCAGAAGCTAGTCTCTCTAGTACACCTGTCACCATGCCCTTAGACCTGAGGTCTTGACTATTCTGGCGTTGAAGATGTCGAACTTTGGCCTAGTCCAACGTTGCCCGTAACAGGGTAGCCATACAGGCTAGGTACGGGTTTGGTTATTTACCGTGCTGAGGAATGTGGTTGACCAAGAAGGAATTTTGTCCCTCATTGAGATGAGAGATATTTAACTGGGCCCCTCGATGTGTCTGTCCAAGGAATGTGTGGCCACACAGGGAAATAGGACTAAGTCAATGAATCGAGAAAGTTGTGGTTTGGAATAAGGATGATGTTCCCATGCCTTATCCAAGACCAAAATATCGTGTGACAATAGGGATTATGACAAGGTGGTACTAAGGTTAAATCAGTTTTTGTTAAAACGATAACTCACGTGTTTTGGGTAGTCGTGATGGCTTGCTAGAGTCCGCTCTCGACTTGTGAGTCATAGAGATGGCTTGCTGCCAACTTCACGTGAGGCCTGTTGGGTCACACACGAGCAGGATCAAGACACCGCAATGGGACACGAATTAGGGTTAATTCGTGAGTCACTTAAGTGACACGATTTAAGACATAGTTGAATGTCTGGGACATGAAGTCTTGTCTTAAATTAACTCTATGTTTATGATATTTAAATTTGTTAGACAAGTTTAAATATATTAATTATTAAATAGTTAATTTGGTTAATCTATTTACAATTAAATTCTTGTTCAAAATATTAGGGAATAATAAATTGGATAAGCCTCCTAAAAGTTAGGGGATTATTGATTTATTAAATTCTCCAATATTAGGATAACAAAGAATGAGGGTGGCGCCTCATGCTCTTGTTTTTTATTAATAAAATTGTTTTGTTAATTAGATTCAAGGTTTGAATTTGAATTCAAGATTTGATTTTGATTTCAAGATTCAAATTTTGAATTAAGATATTAGGGTAATACTTTCATTCAATATTGTTAGGGAATAAATAAGTTGGTTATAACTTCCTAAGAGTTTAGGGTTGTTATTTTGATTTATTAAATTCCTTAAAAATGGGATGGGGATGGCGCATTGCTTGTGGGTCCATGTGCAAGATTTGATCTTGCATTTTGAATCTCAAGATTGCATTTTGAATTCAAATTTAGATATTAATGTAATATTTTAATTAAGAATTCAAGTCCTAAAATTATAATATTAGTGTAATCTTATAATTTTATAATTTGATAATTCCCTAATTTAGGGATTCCCTAATTATAATTATCAATTACCTAATTTCAAGAATAACTCTATAGATACTTTAGGCCAAGTCGACTTGCCTCATTCCAAGAGAGAGAAAATTTTGGCTAACCCTAGAGTGTAGAGAGAGAAAGAGTCGATTTTCCAAACAAGAGGGAAAAGTCGACCTAACCCTATAGGTTTAGGGTTTTGAAATTAGTCTTGCTTGAGTGTGAGATTGAGGCGGCACCAATTCTTGGAGATCAAGAATTGTTCTTGATTATTCTAGATTAGTAGATTTGGTTCCCGAATTCTTTTGGAGAAAAGAATTGGAGGCTAGCACCTCGGTGTCTATAAACCTGTTCGTGTGGATCACCGGCAGAGGAAGGACACGTTGGAGTGGACTTCTCAAAATCGCATAATTCAAACCCACCGATTGATTTGAGGTATACATTCTTCCTTTACTAGCATGAATTCAGATAGTGGATCCTGGAAGGGAATTATAGAGTTGGCAATTTTTAATTTTACGTTATTTTTCCACGGCACTCCTCTATAATTCCCTAACGTTAGGCCTGAGCAAGAATCAGTGTCCCAAGACACTTGATTAGCGAGGGCGCATGAGTGGCATCCCTTATGCTTCAGCAATAGGATCCATCATGTATGCCATGTTGTGTACTCGACCAGATGTGTCATTTGCCCTGAGTATGATGAGCTGGTTCCAACAAGACCCTCGTGAGGATCATTGGACCGCCGTCAACAACATCCTTAATGATGGAACTGATGAAGAGCTATGTGTAATTGGTTACAATCATTAAGTACTTGAGAAGGACTAAGGATGAATTCTTGGTTTATGGTGGAACTGATGAAGAGCTATGTGTAATTGGTTACACAGATGCCAGTTTTCAAACCGACCAAGATGATTTTAAATCGCAGTCTGGATACGTGTTTCTCCTGAACGGTGGTAGCGTGAGTTGGAAAATTTCCAAGCAGAGCATGATTGCTGATTCTACAACGGAGGCTGAGTATATAACAGCATCAGATGTAACGAAGGAGGCTGTATGGATTAGGAAGTTCATTGCTGAGCTTCTTGTCGTTCCGACCATTACTGATCCTATAACCTTGTATTGTGACAGTAGTGGTGCTATTGCACAAGCCAAGGAGCCCCGGTCCCACCAAAGGACCAAACATATACTCAGACGTTATCACCTTGCTGATCCTCTTACGAAACCTCTTGCGCGGGTCATACATGAACGCCATGTAACGTCGATGGGGATTAGACACATTGATCAATGTAACTAGTGTAGGAACAATTTGATTAATGATTATACCTAGTGCAAGTGGGAGTTTGATGCAGATTGTGCCCTAGGGCCAATCATTTTATATGTATGGACATATTGTTTGACTGATTTATGAATGATAAATTATGTCATTATAATATTATTAGCATGTTTACTGTGATAACAATCCTTGATTAATTATGTGATAATTATTCTAAACTGTCCCTGGTCGATTATTCAGATGGGAACGTGAATGAACTAAGACCAGCATGACTTTGGTGTATAGAGATACACGCATGTGATGCTTCTCGAAAGTCATGGTGCAATTATGTAAAGGGTTACAACTTGCTGGACCGACCCGGAGAGTCCTGCATGTGTTTAATCATAAGGTAGTCTCTCCTGTACACCTGTCACGATGCCCTTAGACCTGAGGTCTTCATTATTCCGGCATTGTAGATGCTAAATTTTGGCCTAGTCCAACATTGACCGTAACAGGGTAGCCATACAGGCTAGGTACGGGTTTAGTTGTTTGTCGTGCTGAGGAATGTGGTTGACCAATAAGGAATTTTGTCCCTCATTAAGTTGAGAGATATTTGACTGGGCCCCTCGATGACTTTGTCCAAGGAATGTGTGGCCACACAAGGTAATGGGACTAACTCAAGGAATCGAGAAAGTTATGGTTTGGATTACAATGATGATTTTCCCATGTCTTATCCATGACCAAAATATCGTGTGACAATAGGGATTATGACAAGGTGGTACTAAGGTTAAGTCGTTAATGTTAAAACGATAACTCACGTGTTTTGGGTAGTCGTGATGGCTTGCTAGAGTCCGCTCTCGACTTGTGAATCATAGAGATGGCTTGCTACCAGTTTCATATGAGGCCTGCTAGGTCACACATGAGCAGGATCAAGATACTGTAATGGGACACGAATTAGGGTTAATTCGTGAGTCACTTTAGTGACGCAATTTAAGACATAGTTGAATATTTTAGGACATGAAGTCTTTTCTTAAATAAAATCTACATTTGTGATATTTAAATTTGTTAGACAAGTTTAAATATATTAATTGTTTAATAGTTAATTTGATAAATCTATTTACAATTGAATTCTTGTTTAAAATATTGGGGAATAACGAATTGACTAAGTCTCCTAAGAGTTAGGGGATTATTGATTTATTAAATTCTCTAATATTGAAGGATAACAAGAGGAGGGTGGCGCCTCACTCTTGAATTAATTAATGAAATATAATTTTGTTAATTTGAATTCAAGATTTAAATTTGAATTCAAGATTTGAATTTGAATTCAAGATTCAAATTTGAATTAAGATATTAGGGTAATATTTTAATTCAATTTGTTAAGGATATTGATAAGTCGCATAACTAGGCACAGAAGTCGCATAACTCAACCAGAGAAAAAAAAAGGGAAAAGTCGCCTATCCCAAGAGAAAGATGGAGAGTTCGACTAACCCTTAAACTTAGGGATAAAAGGGCGAGTTGTGTGTGAGAGTGATTGGAGGCGCCAAACCCCAGAGTTAGTGGCCAAGAAATTGTTTCTTGGTGCGCCACTTTGGGTTCTTGGATATTTCAAGAAGTGTTCTTGAAATTCCAAAATTGTAGATCCGTTCCAATAATCTCTTGGAGAAGAGATTGGAAGCTAGCACCTGAGTATCTGCCAAACTGCTCGTGTGGATCACCAGCAGAGGAAGGACACGAGTCTGTGGACTTCTTGGAATCACGTTTCTCAAAGAAACCATCTGATTTAGGTAAACATCTTTTCTCTCTGGTATAAACCCAAGTAGTGGATCCTTTGTAGGAGATTATAAGTTTTGTAAAAATTTTAATTTTACCTTTTCCGCTGCGTTTTGCTCCATAATCTCCACACAAACCATGGGCGTTAGTGGTTTGGAAAAACTTGAAACCGATCTTGGATGATAAGAAACGTTGGATGCTTGAAGCTTGCAACAAGATTCGCCTCCATTGTATCAACTATGGACCACCCTCTACTCGCTATCGTTGGGAATCACAACCTTCCCCAGGCTCAATCCTCTTCTACGGAGGAAATCTAGGATCTCAATGTTTGAGATTGTGCTTCCAGAAGTTCGAACTCCCTTTGATTAGCCATGGATATAGGGCAGACGATGTGGAGAGGAGAAGAAGAGGTGAGAAAACGAAGCAAGGGGCATCTCCCCCTCAACTCTAACCTAAGATAACATTTAATTAATTGATTGTTGGACAAACCATGGGCGTGAGTGGCTAGGAACAACTTGAAATGGATCTTGGATGATAGGAAGCGTTGTATGCTTGAAGCTTGTAACAAGATTCGCCTCCATTGTATCAACTATGGACCACCCTCTTCTCTCTATCGTTGTCAATCACCACCTCCCGCAAGCTCAATCCTCTTCTAGGGAGGGTATCTTGGATCTCAAAGTTTGAGATTGTACTTCCAAAAGTTCGATTTCCCTTTGATTGGCCATGGATATAGGGTAGACGAAGTGGAGAGGAGAAGAAGAGGTGATAAAATGAAGCAAGGGGCCTCTCCCCCTCAACTCTAACCTAAGATAACATTTAATTACTTGATTGTTGGACAAACCATGGGCGTGAGTGGCTTGGGACAACTTGAAATGGATCTTGGATGATAGGAAGCATTCTATGCTTGAAGCTTGCAACAAGATTCGCCTCCATTGTATCAACTATGGACCACCCTCTACTCTCTATAGTTGGGAGTCACAACCTCCCCCAGGCTCAATCCTCTTCTACGGAGGATATCTAGGATCTCAACGTTTGAGATTGTGCTTCCAGAAGTTAGAACTCCCTTTGATTAGCCATGGATATAGGGTGGACGATGTGGAGAGGAGAAGAAGAGGTGAGAAAACGAAGCAAGGGGCATCTCCCCCTCAACTCTAACCTAAGATAACATTTAATTAATTGATCGATGGACAAACCATGGGCGTGAGTGGCTAGGAACAACTTGAAATGGATCTTGGTGTTAGGAATCCTAGGCGCCTAAGGCAACGGAAGCAAAAATAAAATAATTAAAAACGCCTAGGTCCTATGATTCCCGAACAGATCCGCTAGCAGAATTTAAAACTTTTGGTTAGTGTTATACCTCACCAGTTTCAATCTGATGGTTGAACAGGGCGAGTTCCACGGAGTCCACTCCCAGCGTTCTCCCTCTGCCAGTAATCCACGCGAACAGTTTCTTTGAACACCGAGGTGCTAGCCTCCAATTCTTTTCTCCAAAAGAATCTGGGACCAATCTACAGACCTCTGACTTCAAGAACTCCTTCTTGAACCAGCAATTGAGGTGGCACTTAGAAGAATCCCCCCACAAGAACTCCTTCTTGCCTATTCTTCTCTCACAAACCCTAATTATAGAGTAAAGTCAAAATTCCCTAATTCTTAGAGAAAGTCGACTTTCTCTTGTGTGTGTGCAAAGGAATATTTTCTCTCTCTAACTCTTAGGAGGAAAATCAAATTAGGGTTGGTATGCTATGCATATGGGCCAAGTCGACTTGTCCCCCTTTTTATAGATCAAAATTTGGTGATTTAATTATTCCTAAAATAAAGATATTCTGATAATATAATTATNATTCAATAATTTCCTAACTCTTAGGAACATTATCTGAATTATTTTCCTAATATTTAAATTGTTAATAATTAATCTCAATAATTATATAAACAATTATTTATATTTAAATTTGTCCCACAAATCTAAATATGTCATCTGTAGATTAATTAAGACAAGACATAATGTCCCAGACATTTCCTCTGTGTCTTAAATCGTGTCACTTGCGTGACCCACGAATTAACCCTAATTCGTGTCCCTTCCAAAAGGTGTTCTGTTCCTGCTCGTGTGTGACCAGCAGACCCCACGTGAAGTTGGCAGCAGGGCATCCCCATGACCTACAAGTCGTGAGCGGACTCTAGCAAGCCATCACAACTACCCAAAACACGTGAGTTATCGTTTTTACTAAAACGACTTAACCTCAGTACTTCCGTGTCAGATATCCGATTGTCCTACGATATCTTGGTCATGGACTAGGCACAGGAAAGTCATCCTTAATCCAAACCACAACTTTCTCGATTCCCTGAGTAAGTCCTAATTCTTGAGTGGCCACTCTTTTTCTTGGACAGACTCATCGAGGGCGCCAGTTAGATATCTCTCATCTAATGAGGGACAAAATCCCATTTTGGCCAATCCACATTCCACAACAATGCAATCAACCAGACCCGTACTTAGCCCTTATGACTACCCTGTTACGGGCAGCGTTAGACTAAGCCAAAGCCTGACAACTGTAATGCCGAAATAATGATGACCTCAGGTCTAAGGCATCACTACAGGCGTACAAGGAGAGACAAGCTGATGACTAAACCCATGCAGGACTCTCCGGGTCAGTCCAGCAACTCGTAACAACCTTACATAATTGCACCATGACTCTCGTCCCAGCATCTAGTGCGTGCATCTCATGCACCGAGGTCATGCTGGTCTTAGTTCATTTTCATAATTAATCATGGATGTTATCATAGTAAACATGCTAATAACATGATAACACATTAATTTATCTTCCATAAATTAATAATATGTTCACAACATATTTACATAAAACGATTGGCCCTAGGGCACAATCTCCAACACTTAGATGATAGGAAGCGTTGTATGCTTGAAGCTTGCAACAAGATTCGCCTCCATTGTATCAACTATGGACCACCCTCTTCTCTCTATCGTTGTCAACCACCACCTCCCGCAAGCTCAATCCTCTTCTAGGGAGGGTATCTAGGATCTCAACGTTTGAGATTGGGCTTCCAAAAGTTCGAACTCCCTTAGATTGGCCATGGATATAGGGAAGACGAAGTGGAGAGGAGAAGAAGACGTGAGAAAATGAAGCAAGGGGCCTCTCCCCCTCAACTCTAAACTAAGATAACATTTAATTACTTGATTGTTGGACAAACCATGGGCGTGAGTGCCTTGGAACAACTTGAAATGGATCTTGGATGATAGGAAGCGTTTTATGCTTGAAGCATGCAACACGATTCGCCTCCATTGTATCAACTA
Organism: Chamaecrista fasciculata; assembly: GCA_003254925.1. Classification (NCBI taxonomy): domain Eukaryota; kingdom Viridiplantae; phylum Streptophyta; class Magnoliopsida; order Fabales; family Fabaceae; genus Chamaecrista; species Chamaecrista fasciculata. The sequence continues at coordinate 8,553 of QANZ01036437.1, read as the reverse complement.
TGGACCACACTCTACTCTCTATCGTTGTGAATCACAACCTCCCCCAAGCTCAATCCTCTTCTAGGGAGGATGTCTAGGCTCTCAAGGTTTGAGAATGTGCTTCCACAAGTTCGAACTCCCTTTGATTGGAATTGGATATAGGGTAGACGATGTAGAGAGGAGAAGAAGAGGTGAGAAAACGAAGCAAGGGGCATCTCCCCCTCAACTCTAACCTAACATAACATTTAATTACTTGATTGTTGGACAAACCATGGGTGTGAGAGGCTTGGAACATTTTGAAATGGATCTCGGATGATTGGAAGCGTTGTATGCTTGAAGCTTGCAACACAATTCGCCTCCATTGTATCAACTATGGACCACCCTCTACTCTCTATCTTTGTGAATCACAACCTCACACAAACTCAATCCTCTTCTAGGGAGGATATCTAGGATCTCAACGTTTGAGACTGTGCTTCAAGAAGTTCGAACTCCCTTTGATTGGTCATGGATATAGGGTAGACGATGTGTAGAGAACAAGAAGAGGTGAGAAAACAAAGCAAGGGGCATCTCCCCCTCAACTCTAACGTAAGATAACATTTAATTACTTGATTGTTGGCCAAAGCATGTGCGTGAATGGCTTTCCAACATGAAATGGATCTTGGATGATAGGAAATGTTATATGCTTGAAGCTTGCAACAAGATTCGCCTCCATTTTATCAACTATGGACCACCGTCTACTCTCTATCGTGGTGAATCACCACCTCTCGCAAGCTCAATCCTCTTCTAGGGGGGATATCTAGGATCTCAATATTTGAGATTGTGCTTCCAGAATTTGGAACTCGCTTTGATTGGCTATGGATATAGGGTAGACGATGTGGAGAGAACAAGAAGAGGTGCGAAAAAGAAGCAAGGGGCATCTCCCCCTCAACTCTAACCTAAGATAACTTTTAAGTACTTGATTGTTGTCACCATGGGCATGAGTAGCTTTCCAACTTGAAACGGATCTTGGATGATAGGAAATATTGTATGCTTCAAGCTTGCAACAAGAATCGCCATCATTGTTTCAACTATGGAACTCCCTCTACGCTCTATCGTTGTGAATCAGAACCTCCCCCAAGCTTAATCCTCTTCTAGGGAGGATGTGTAGGCTCTCAAGGTTTGAGATTGTACTTCCACAAGTTCGAACTCTTTTTGATTGGCCTTCGTTAAAGGGTAGACGATGTGGAGAGGAGAAGAAGAGGAGAGTAAACGAAGGAACAAGCATCGTCGCCACAACTCTAGCCTAAGATACCATTCAATTACATTATTATTCGACAAACCATGGGCGTTAGTGGCTTGGAACAACTTGAAACCGATGGTGGATGATTGGAAGCGTTGTATGCTTGAAGCTTGCAACAACATTCGCCTCCATTGTCTCAACTATGGACCACCTTCTACTCTCTATCGTTGTGAATCACAACCTCCCCAAGCTCACTCCTCTTCTAGGGAGGATATCTAGGATCTCAACATTTGACATTGTGCTTCCAGAAGTTCGAACTCCCTTTGATTGGCCATGGATATAGGGTAGACGATGTGGAGAGAAGAATAAGAGGTGAGAAAACGAAGCAAGGGGCATCACCCCCTCAACTCTAACCTAAGATAACATTTAATTACTTGATTGTTGGACAAACCATGGGCGTGAGTGGCTATGAACAACTTGAAATGGATCTTGGATGATAGGATGCGTTGTATGCTTGAAGCTTGCAACAAGATTCGCCTCCATTGTATCAACTATGGACCACCCTCTTCTCTCTATCGTTGTCAATCACCACCACCCGCAGGCTCAATCCTCTTATAGGGAGGGTATCTAGGATCTCAACGTTTGAGATTGTGCTTCCAAAAGTTCGAACTCCCTTTGATTGGCCATGGATATAGGGTAGAAGAAGTGGAGAGGAGAAGAAGAGGTGAGAAAACGAAGCAAGGGGCCTCTCCCCCTCAACTCTAAACTAAGATAACATTTAATTACTTGATTGTTGGACAAACCATGGGCGTGAGTGCCTTGGAACAACTTGAAATGGATCTTGGATGATACGAAGCGTTTTATGCTTGAAGCTTGCAACAAGATTCGCCTCCATTGTATCAACTATGGACCACACTCTACTCTCTATCGTTGTGAATCGCAACCTCCCCCAAGCTCAATCCTCTTATAGGGAGGATGTCTAGGCTCTCAAGGTTTGAGATTGTGCTTCCACAAGTTCGAACTCCCTTTGATTGGGATTGGATATAGGGTAGACGATGTAGAGAGGAGAAGAAGAGGTGAGAAAACGAAGCAAGGGGCATCTCCCCCTCAACTCTAACCTAACATAACATTTAATTACGTGATTGTTGGACAAACCATTGTTGTGAGAGGCTTGGAACATTTTGAAATGGATCTTGGATGATTGGAAGCGATGTATGCTTGAAGCTTCCAACACAATTTGCCTCCATTGTATCAACTATGGACTACCCTCTACTCTCTATCTTTGTGAATCATAACCTCACACAAGCTCAATCCTCTTCTAGGGAGGATATCTAGGATCTCAACGTTTGAGACTGTGCTTCAAGAAGTTCGAACTCCCTTTGATTGGTCATGGATATAGGGTAGACGATGTGTAGAGAACAAGAAGAGGTGAGAAAACAAAGCAAGGGGCATCTCCCCCTCAACTCTAACCTAAGATAACATTTAATTACTTGATTGTTGGCCAAACCATGTGCGTGAGTGGCTTTCCAACATGAAATGGATCTTGGATGATAGGAAATGTTATATGCTTGAAGCTTGCAACAAGATTTGCCTCCATTCTATCAACTATTGACCACCGTCTACTCTCTATCGTGGTGAATCATCACCTCTCGCAAGCTCAATCCTCTTCTAGCGGGGATATCTAGGATCTCTATGTTTGAGATTGTGCTTCCAGAAGATCGAACTCGCTTTGATTGGCTATGGATATAGGGTAGACGATGTGGAGAGAACAAGAAGAGGTGAGAAAAAGAAGCAAGGGGCATCTCCCCCTCAACTCTAACCTAAGATAACATTTAAGTACTTGATTGTTGTCACCATGGGCATCAGTGGCTTTCCAACTTGAAACGGATCTTGGATGATAGGAAATGTTGTATGCTTCAAGCTTGCAACAAGAATCGCCTCCATTGTATCAACTATGGACCTCCCACTACTCTCTATCGTTGTGAATCAGAACCTCCCCCAAGCTTAATCCTCTTCTAGGGAGGATGTGTAGGCTGTCAAGGTTTGAGATTGTACTTCCACAAGTTCGAACTCTTTTTGATTGGCCTTGGATAATGGGTAGACGATGTGGAGAGGAGAAGAAGAGGAGAGTAAACGAAGGGACAAGCATCGTCGCCACAACTCTAGCCTAAGATACCATTTAATTACATTATTATTGGACAAACCATGGGCGTTAGTGGCTTGGAACAACTTGAAACCGATGTAGGATGATTGGAAGCGTTGTATGCTTGAAGCTTGCAACAAGATTCACCTCCATTGTCTCAACTATGGACCACCTTCTACTCTCTATCGTTGTGAATCACAACCTCCCCAAGCTCACTCCTCTTCTAGGGAGGATATCTAGGATCTCAACGTTTGACATTGTGCTTCCAGAAGTTCGAACTCCCTTTGATTGGCCATGGATATAGGGTAGACGATGTGGAGAGAAGAAGAAGAGGTTAGAAAACGAAGCAAGGGGCATCTCCCCCTCAACTCTAACCTAAGATAACATTTAATTACTTGATTGTTGGACAAACCATGGGCGTGAGTGGCTTGGCACAACTTGAAATGGATCTTGGATGATAGGAAGCATTTTATGCTTGAAGCTAGCAACAAGATTCGCCTCCATTGTATCAACTATGGACAACCCTCTACTTTCTATCGTTGTGACTCACCATCTCCTGGAAGCTCAATCCTCTTCTAGGGAGGATATCTAGGCTCTCAAGGTTTGAGATTATGCTTCCAGAAGTTCAAACTCCCTTTGATTGGCCATGGATATAGAGTAGACGATGTGGAGATGATAAGAAGAGTAGAGAAAACGAAGCAACGAGCATCTTCGCCTCAACTCTAACCTAAGATACCAATTAATTACATTATTATTGGACAAACCATGGGCGTTAGTGGCTTGGAAAAACTTGAAACCGATCTTGCATGATAGGAAATGTTGGATGCTTGAAGCTTTCAACAAGATTCGCCTCCATTGTATCAACTATGGACCACACTCTACTCTCTATCGTTGTGAATCACAACCTCCCCCAAGCTCAATCCTCTTCTAAGAAGGATATCTAGGATCTCAACGTTTGAGATTGTGTTTCCAGAAGTTCGAACTCCCTTTGATTGGCCATGGATATAGGGTAGACGATGTGGAGAGGAGAAGAAGTGAGAAAAGGAAGCAAGGGGCATCTCCCCCTCAACTCTAACCTAAGATAACATTTAATTACTTGATTGTTGGACAAACTATGGGCGTGAGTGTTGGAGATTATGGAACAAGCACAGCGGAAAAGGTAAAATTAAAATTTTTTATAATGTCCTCCAAAGGATCCACTACTTGTGTTTATACCAGAGAGAAAAGACGTTTACCTAAATCAGACGGTTGCTTTAAAAAACGCAATTCCAAGACGTCCACAAACTCGTGTCCTTCCTCTGCCGGTGATCCACACGAACAGTTTGGCAGATACTCAGGTGCTAGCCTCCAATCTCTTCTCCAAGAGATTATGGGACCTAATCTACAAATCTTGATACTTCAAGAACGCTGCTTGAAGTATTCAAGAACCAGAGTGGCGCACCAAAACTCAAGAGATAAGCGCCCTTCCAAGAACCAATTTCTTGGCGCGTCTCTCTCTTTCTCTCACAACTCGCCTTTTTCCCTAGGTTTTGGGTTAGGTCAAAAAACTCTCCCTTTTATCCCCTTTTTTATTTTGGTTTAGGCGATTTGTGGTGCTTTTAAAGAGTCCCACTCCAGAATTTAGGGAATCACCAAATCTAATTAGGGAAACACCAAATATTAATTATAAAATTACTTTAATATTATAATTCAAGATTAAAAGGTAATCTTAATTTAAATTTCAAGATCATATCTTGAAATCCAAATCTTGAAAGCAAACTTCCCATTGGTTGGAATGAGTCAAGAGGATTTGAATTCTTAATTAAAATATTACATTAATATCTTAACCTAAAATTCAAAATGCAAGATCAAATCTTGCATTTGATCCTCCAAGAATGCGCCCCCCTATATTAGTTTATAGGAATTTAATAAATAAGAAAACATTCCTAACTCTTAAGAAGTTATAACCAACTTTATTAATTTCCTTAACAAATTGAATTAAAATATTAACCTGATATCTTAATTCAAATTCAAGTATTGAATTCAAATTAACAAAATCATATTTCTTCAATTTAATCCAAGAGTGAGGCACCACCTCATATTGTTATCCAATATTAGAGAATTTAATAAATCAATAATCGCCTAACTCTTAGGAGACTTAGTCAATTCATTATTCCCCAATATTTTAAACAAGAATTCAATTGTAAATAGATTAATCAAATTAACTATTTAACAATTAATATATTTAAACTTGTCTAACAAATTTAAATATCACAAATGTAGATTTTATTTAAGACAAGACTTCATGTCCTAAGGCATTCAATTATGTCTTAAATTGCGTCACTAAAGTGACTCACGAATTAAACCCTAATTCGTGTCCCATAACAGTATCATGATCCTGCTCATGTGTGACCCAGCAGGCCTCATGAGAAATTGGCAGCAAGCCATCTCTATGACTCACAAGTCAAGAGCAGACTCTAGCAAGCCATCACGACTACCCAAAACATTAGAGTTATCATTTTAACATAAACGACTTAACCTTAGTACCACCTTGTCATATTCCCTATTGTCACATGATATTTTGGTCATGGATAAGGCATGGGAAAGTCATCCTTGTAATCCAAACCATAAACTTTCTCGATTCCTTGAGTTAGTCCCATTACCCTGTGTGGCCACACATTCCTTGGACAAACTCATCGAGGGGCCCAGTCAAATATCTCTCAACTTAATGAGGGACAAAATTCCTTATTGGTCAACCACATTCCTCAGCATGGCAAACAACTAAACCCGTACCTAGCCTCTATGGCTACCTTATTACGGGCAACGTTGGACTAGGCAAAAGTTCAGCATCTACAACGCTGGAATAATGAAGACCTCAGGTCTAAGGGCATCGTGACAGGTGTATAGGAGAGGCTAGGTCATGACTAAACCCATGCAGGACTCTCCGGGTCGGTCCAGCAACTTGTAACCCTTTACATAATTGCACCATGACTCTCAAGAAGCTTCACATGCGTGTATCTCCATACACCGAAGTCATGCTAGTCTTAGTTCATTCACGTTCCCACGTGAATAATCGACGAGGGACAGTTTAGAATAATTATCACATAATTAATCAAGGATTGTTATCATAGTAAACATGCTAATAATATGATCACGACATAATTTATCATTCATGAATCAATCAAACAATATGTTCATACATATAAAATGATTGGCTCTAGGTCACAATCTCCCTCAAACTCCCACTTGCACTAGGTACAATCATTATTCAAACTGTTCCTACAATAGGTAAATTGATCAATGTGTCTAATCCCCATCGACGTTACATGGCGTTCATGTATGACCCGTGCAAGAGGTTTCGTAAGAGGATCGTCAAGATTATCCTCGCCTGCTACTTTACATATCTTGAAATCACCTCTGTCAATACTTTGGTAGGACCGGGGCTCCTCGGCTTGTGCAATAGCACCACAATTGTCACAATACAAGGTTATAGGATCAGTAATGGTCGGAACCACACCAACCTCAGCAATGAACTTCCTAATCCATACAGCCTCCTTCGCTGCATCTGATGCTGCTATATACTCAGCCTCCGTTCTAGAATCAGCAATCGTGCTCTGCTTGGAACTTTTCCAACTCACGCTGCCACCGTTCAGGAGAAACACGTATCCAGACTGCGATTTAAAATCATCTTGGTCGGTTTGAAAACTGGCATCTGTGTAACCAATTACACATAGCTCTTCATCAGTTCCACCATAAACCAAGAATTCATCCTTAGTCCATCTCTAGTACTTAAAGATGTTTTTGACAGCGGTCCAATGATCCTCACCAGGGTCTTGTTGGAACCGGCTCGTCATACTCAGGGCAAACGACACATCTGGTCGAGTACACAACATGACATACATGATGTATCCTATTGCCAAAGCATAAGGGATGCCTCTCATGCGCCCTCGCTCATCAAGTGTCTTGGGACACTGATTCTTGCTCAGGACTAAACCATGATTCTATTGGAGATTGTGCCCTAGGGCCAATCATTTTATAAATATGTTTTGAACATATTGATTAATTTATGGAGATAAATTAATGGTTAACATATTATTAGCATGTTTACTATGATAACAGTCCCTGACTAATTATGTGATAATTAGTCTAAACTGTCCCTGGTCGCTCAATCAGGTGGGAACTTGAAATGAACTAAGACCAGCATGACCTCGGTGCATAGAGATGCATGCACTAGATGCTGGAACGAGAGTCATGGTGCAATTACGTAAGGGGTTACGAGTTGCTGGACATGACCCGGAGAGTCCTGCATGGGATTAGTCATCAGCTTGCCTCTCCTGTACGCCTGTCACGACGCCTTAGACCTGAGGTCATCATTATTCCAGTGTTGCAATTGTCAGACTTTGGCCTAGTCTAACGTTGCCCCTAGCAGGGTAGCCATAAGGGCTAGGTATGGGTTTGGTTGATTGCCGTGCTGAGGAATGTGGATTGACCAAGATGGGTTTTGTCCCTCATTAAATGGGAGATATCTAACTAGCGCCCTCGATGAATCTGTCCAAGGAAATGCGTGGCCACACTGGTAAATGGGACTAACTCAAGAAATCGAGAAAGTTGTGGTTTGGATTATGGATGACTTTCCTGTGCCTAATCCATGACCAAGATATCGTGTGATAATAGGGTCTATGACATGGTGGTACTAAGGTTAAGTCGGTTTTGGTAAAAACGATAACTCACGTGTTTTGGGTAGTCGTGATGGCTTGCTAGAGTCCGCTCACGACTTGTAGGTCATAGAGATGGCTTGCTCCCAACTTCACGTGAGGCCTGCTGGGTCACACATGAGCAGGATCAGGACACCGCTCAAAGGGACACGAATTAGGGTTAATTCGTGGGTCACTCCGGTGATACGATTTAAGACATAGCAAAATGTCTGGGACATTAAGTCTTGTCTTAAATAATCTACAGTTGTGAAATATTTAAATTTGTGAGACAAGTTTAAATATAATAATTGTTAAATGATTAATAGGGATTAATTATTTACAATTAAAATATTAGGGAAAGTAAATCAGATAAGATTCCTAAAAGTTAGGAGATTATTGATTTATAAAATTCCCTAATATTATTATGAGGGTGGTGTTGGAGATTGTGCCCTAGGGCCAATCATTTTATTTGATAAATATGTTGTGAACATATTAATTAATTTATGGAAGATAAATTATTGTGTTGTCATATCATTCGC
>QANZ01036432.1:43716-72215 GCA_003254925.1 Chamaecrista fasciculata | reverse complement strand
TTTTTTTTTATAAAAATGTAATAAAATCGTATACAATAATACCAAATGAGAATTTACAAATAAACCTTTTATTTTTTATTTTTAAATTTCTCCTATTATAGTGTGTGTTACCATAATTCATGTCAAAGATTCAAATTTGTGAAAAGGAAACGTGAAGATGCAGTACGCGCTTACAAAGACGCGCAAGTGTGAGCGCTTGAATTTGCGAATTTTAATATTAAAACTCTGAAAATGAAATGCGTCCTTATCATTCATTTCTACTTTTAAATTTTAATTTAGATAAGCATAAATTAATAATTAAGTATTTAAAAGATCATTAAACGATTCTTAAAAAAATGAAGATGTATAATCCAATTGAGTTGTCAATTCTATTCTTAAAAACTAAATTGTTGATTTACTCTTTAAATAAATATAAAATCTTTTGATAATTGTATATAAATTTTAAAAAATAAAATGATTAAAAATGATTTGAATTTCATTTTGGTTGGGGATAAATTTTTGTGATATTTGAGTGGGCCCAATAAGCAGTGCCCACACACATGACAAGACACAATCTTAACGGTTAAGAGATCTAGTTGTGTCGTGTTGCGTTGTTTCATGCTTTTTGTGCGTGCGTTGTTTTAATTGTTGGCTAAAGTATATTTTTGGTCCTATAATTTTTGCTAAGGTCTTAATTTGGTCCCATAATTTTTTTTATTGCATTTTTAGTCCTATATTTTTTTTGCTCAAGTTACAGATTTAGTCATGTGTTATACTTTTGATCTCATATTTTTAGATCAGATGCAAAATTGGTCTCATATCTTTGGATCAGGTAAGACCGACGGTGAAACATTTTGCAAAAATATGGGACAAAAAATGTAAAAAAAATTATGAGTCCAAATTGAGACCTGAAAAAAATTATGAGACTAAAAATAAACTTTGACCTTAATTGTTTCATACACATTCAAATTCAACCAACGCACTAGTACGTAGTAACGCATCCAGCACTCAAAAATCAAAAAGTCTTTCATTTTCGCCATCCTTTTCCAATGTATGGCGTTTTCAAATGCGTATAAATACGTTACCATCAACCATTTTCTTTTTAAGTCCTACTTCCCACCAAGTTGGTTGACATTTCGAGTAAACTAACTTCTCGGTCCTGAATTTTGAACGCGGTGATAGATAGATTTTTGAATTTTAGCATTATATTAGTCAGTCCCCGAAATTTGCAAACGCCTAACTAATTGGTCCCTCCGTCATATTGTTGTTACAAAAATGCTGACGTGGCCATAACGGATGCTGATGTGTCTTGTTATGCGCTGACGTGTCCTGTTATGGTCATATCAACACCCGTTATGTTTTCAAAAAAAAAAAAGAGTCGTCACGTCATAAAATAGTCACACATCAACATTTCCTCATTACACTTATAGGTCTCTGACCCATTTCCTCATTCCCTCTCTTTTTCATCATTTTCATTCATTTTAGTCCCAAATCCTCAAAATAAATTATAAATTGTCCCAAAACTCTTCCAAACATTCCAATTTAGTCCTTAAAAATATTTAAAACCATAAACTCTAAACCCTAAACTCTAAAACCCCAAACCCTATAACCCCAAAATCTAAAACCTCAAACCCTAAACTCTAAAAAAAAGTCTGAGTTAACAATTAGGTCCTTGACCCATTTTTATTTCGTTACTCTCAATTCCCCCTCTTTTTCCTCATCTTTATTCATTTTAGTCCCAAATCCTCAAAATAAAATTGTAAAGCGTCCCAAAACTCTTTCAAATATTCCAATTTAATCCTTAAAAATATTAAAAACCCAAATAACATCGCATTTTTTTTTTCATCTTCATCTTAAATTTTTTTTAATCTTCATCTTCCCATATTCCTTTTCTCAGATCATCATCATCAACATCTCATATTATCATCAACGATTATTCTTGAAGAATCAAAGAGAGATCTACATTAAACTCCAAGATGGGTTTCTTGGGTTTCGTCGAAGAAGGAGATCTCTCTCTGATTAAATCAGTTTCGAAGCTGACGAAGAAGGAGACAATGTTTAATGTAGATCTACATTAAACCAGATTCGAAGCCGAATCGTAATCAACCCAAGCCATAATCGGAGATCCACTTTTGATGGTGAGATTTCGCCGTGAACCACTGTCGTCGTCGGAGTAATACCCGGCGGTTTCCGATGAGTTGGAGGCTAAGCTATTGAGGTCGATTCCGACATGGTTGTCGTTGATGTCACCGAAGTCGAAATCTTGGGCGGTGTCGAACTCGACGGCGGAGGTGGTTGGAGAAATTTCCGATGTCGGAGGAATTGAGGAGTCCGAGGTATTGACTGGGAAGACATTTGAGATCTTTGGAGGTTGTGATTGCGAAACTAAGCTATGGCCACCGACTTTTGGGTATTCAGGGACGACGAAGAAGTGGAGAAAGAGATACAGAACCAGAGGATGAGTTTTTGAACTGAGATGGAGATGGGTAAAATGCATGACCTTGCAATCTGCTTGTGCAGCCATAGATGAACCACACTATCGATCTTGACCTAATGCTTCAATAATCTGATTCATTGTTTCTTTTCTTTGAGTTTAGGGGGTGAAGATGAAATGAATTGACGAAGATGATGAATATGGAGATGAAGAGGATGATTAAAAAAAATTTAGGGCTGATAAACTGGAAAATGACTGGCACTTACCTAGTTCACCGGAGAGGGCTGCAAGAGCCAAGACTTGAGCAAAGACCTGCAAAAGCTTCACAGGGGGGCCCTGCGAAGTGTACTCCGACGCTCAAGTTAGTAAGAGAGTAATGAGAGAGTAGGAGAATTTGAGAGTGTCAGAAGTAGCTAACCTTGAACTGGTGAAATGGGCTCTATTTATAGAGCAGGGAGGAGAGAGGTGGTCAGCTTGCGGGGCGGACCACGTTCTGGGCACGATCTCCACCAGCGAAGATGGTGGAGACCGAGATTTGCGGAGTAAGGCAATCGTGGGAGATTGCGTGTTGTGTTTCTAGGCGGGCGCCTAGAAGCTGGAGATCGTGGGTATGAACGAGTCAGTAACCCACGATCTCCCGTAGCGTGGATTGCGGAACGGGGTAGTCGTGGGTGGCCACGTGTCATTTGGGGGACGGGCGCCAGGACCCAGCATGGACCATGAGCGCCCCTAAGTGAGTTTAGGGCGCCCGACTGATTTGAGGGCGCCCCGCTAGGTGCGGAGGGGAGAAGAGGCCCGGTGCGAGGGCCGTTTAGGCGTACGCCCAAATAGTGATGTATCAAGGGCGTTTAGGGATTAAAAAAATTTGGGATTTATGTTAAATTGGGAAGATAAAGATGAAGATTAAAAAAAATTAGAATTTAGAGGTTTAGGGTTTGGGGTTTGGGGTTTAGAGTTTAGGGTTTTAGAGTTTTTAATATTTTTAAGGACTAAATTGGAATATTTAGAAGAATTTTGTGACAATTTGCAATTTTATTTTGAGAATTTGGGACTAAAATGAATGAAGATGATAAAAAGAGAGGGAATTGGGAATAATTGGATAAGAATGGATCAAGGACCTAATTGTTCAACTTAGATTTTTTTTAGGGTTTAGGGTTTTTTAATATTTTAAGGACTAAATTAGAATGTTTGGAAGAGTTTTGGGAGACTTTACAATTTAATTTTGAGGATTTGGGACTAAAATGAATGAAAATGATGAAAAAGAGGGGGAATTGAGAATAATGGAATAAAAATGGATCAGGGATCTATAAGTGCAATGAGGAAATGCTGATGTGTCGTTATTTTATGACGTGACAACTCTTTTTTTTTGAAAATATAACGGGTACTGACGTGGCCATAACGGGACACATCAACATCCGTTATGACCACGTTAGCTTTTTTGTAACGATAATATGACGGAGGGACAATTAGTTAGACGTTTGTAAATTTCGGGGACCGGCTAGTACAATGCGTAAAATTCAGGGACCTATCTGTCACCGCGTCCAAAATTCAGGAACCGGAAAGTTAGTTTACTCTTCACATTTCCGTCCTTCAAAATTTACGTTTTATTTTAATTTCATTATTCAGATTTGTATACTTCATTTGAATCTTTCACAATATTTTTTTTAATAAAATTTATCCTCATGAAATAAATAGCTATGAGAGTGTTTGATGTGGAGTTTAACACAATAATACTGCTTGTTTCGGAGTGTTTTTGTCTAATAACATTTATAAATAGAGTTTGAATGTGAAATTATTGAACTAAATATGTAATAATTGTGATAAAGTAAAGAGGATTGCATATATTTTTTTAAAATTGTATTAAGATAGAAATGAAATAAGAAAATTGTTAAAAAATAATTGAAGTTTGTATTGAAATTTGTGTATTTTTAAAAGGTTAAAATATGTATTCAATCGTTTTCAAAATAAATTTATCTATTTTCCTCCCAGTGATCCTAGTTGACGCCTTTTGTAGGTTTTGTAAATTTTATTTTATTTTTTCAATTGGATTAACCTTGTTATCTAAATATATTACATTTTACTTATAAAATCTTTTGTGTGAACTCTGGAGACACTACAAATGGCACATTTTATTAATCTCCCACTTGGCATCATGCATATATATATTGCTGCCCATATGCAATGGTTGTCTATAATAAATTACTGAGTTCTAAGAGATGGTCAACTTGTTTTGCTTTGGACTTTTCTAACTTAAGCTAATTCTAAAATTGTTAACGAAAATAAATAATTAGTAAATTCATAATACACCATAACCCAAAGAAAAAAAAATCATAATACACATTTTTTTTTGGTGAAAACGTGAAATGAAGTCTAATTATGAGCTAATTCTAATGTTTTTATTAATAGAATATTCCGTACAAATCAAATTATCTGAAAATAAATGGAAATGATTGTTTAAACAGATTTAAGAATACATGCTTCTATTATGGCTCATTCAATACATCAAAGGACATGGAAGTCCAAATATTCTCCAATTGCATAGAAATGAGATAAAAACATATTATATTTGTGGACTAAGATGAAGTTAAACTGACATGTCCAAATTTAACCAAGAGATTTTTTCGTTCGTAATTAATTGATACATTAAGCTGTAGCTTTCAGAAAATTATAAAGAAAAAGTCGTCTAAGTAATCTTTATATATTTTTGGACTAATGACATAAGTTAACGTTACTAAACAAATCAATTCTAATTTATGTTTTGGTCCAAACAAAATGCATAAATTCAGGAACGAAAGTGAACACCAGAGGCAGGATGGGCTTGAGGTTTTCTTGGGCTTATTTTCGTTTTAGATAACATAATGTGAATTATATTTTGGAGTTAGTGCAAGTAGTCAAATGTCATGATGCTAGTATGAAGACTGTAAATTATTTTTTGGAGTCAAATAGGATTAAGATAACAGATAATGTTTTCAATTGGAATTCAGATACTAAAAATAATTGAGTACAAGGTATTGCCATTTTACTGCTTCTACCACCTTGATTCCAAAATTTAAAACTATGGTTGTTGATCTTTTCAAAAATCAAATTTCTTAACATCAAAGCTTCTGTGCGAATGAAAGTAATTTACTCATTTTGTAGAAACCAGACCTAAGTAATTCAATGATAGAAACTAGAAACAATACTCATTTTGTCAAAAATTATAGTTCTTCCATCTACAACTTCTTTATAGGTAAAGCAATCTAGTTAAATCGTCTTTACTAAAACTGAGAATCTTTCCCAACATCAAATGTAAATCCATCCATTTACATGAAGCAAGACATCACTAGGCTTCAAAATCACACTTCAAACTATACATAATTACTGATTTACGTACTCACAAAGGCTTTGAATATCTTCATTCTCAATGAATTACTATGGTGAAAATAGGTACATGCCACAATCACTGATAAAACGTAAGAACAAATATTACCTTTAGTCAAGATTCAACTAGTGAATCTTTTTTCCGGTAACAATTTGAGATGTCTGTAGGCCTCTACTGAATGCTGGATTGAAAAGGATTCTAGTTTGCATAGAATCAAACCCAGGAAGCCATGATAAGAATGCCACAGGAGCCATTACTATCACCCCAAATAGTATTTCATACACACGAGCCATTGAAACAACATCATCCCAAATGAATGTGGATTGCAGAAGTGGCCTGAATACTTGAGCAATTAATATGAGACCCCACCCTGTGGGAATGAATGCCAACATGCTAATAAAAATATCCACAAACTTGAATTTAGTGAGTTCCAGTAAGGCAATTATCACAAGTGTCACAATAATAATGATGATGAACTGGACCAACCGATAATAGATATGATCTTTTACTGCATATTTGTTTCTGGCACATGATACCACCACAAAAATCACAACCATAGCAAACACACAGATCCAAGATAATAAGTAAACGACAATACTAGTACTTCCATCAGTAATATGAAGTTTATACACAATTCCATACTGGATGAAAAAGAAGCGAAGATTTAAAATTATCTCCAATAACTTACCCCAAATACCAGTTAACCTTAGAAGATCTTGCTCTTCTAACCACCATTTTTCCCAGCTCTTGTCTGCTTTAGCAAACACATCTCCACGGTACCAAATCCAGTTCATGAAATCATCAAAGTCGTTCACAATCTTTAGCCAGTCAAAGCCAGAAGGATTGAGCACAAATGGTGCCATTATCCAAGATGCAACTAGGACCAAACTACCAAGAGTCACATGAAGATAAACAAATGTGCCAGTTGCTACATCACTATATGATGCATAAATTGCAAGTATAAGCCCAAATTCAACTGCTTTCAGAAAATGGCTACAAGCATACTGTCTATAGATTTCTGCAAAACTCCGATGCTCTACAACAAATCCGCGACCAGTAGCTTGATACTTTGCCCCGCCGTGAAGGATAATCCTGCCAAAGAAATGGCTACGAGTACCCACTGAGAAAGTGTAGAAAACTGGTGAAAGCTGGAGGTGCATGATCAGGAAATCCCAAACAGCTTGAAGGAACCCAGATTCAACAAAGCTCTGTCCAGCAGTCACAAAACCCTTATGTTGAGCTGACATGAACCAAGCAAGAGAGGAAACAGAACCAGTAAAAATGTGTTCCCTAACACCTAAAATGGTAGGTTTTCGAATACCATAGTAATTCCTGAATTCTTCTAAGAGATTCCGCATTTTGAGTGCCTCCTCAAAGTAGTTGTCTTGGTTCATGTCAATAGTCTGAACAACATCACCCCGAGTGAAGATGATGGCATGGTTTTGATTCTCTGGCTTTCCTTCTCCAAGTGTTAAGGGGCCTGGAAACTTTATACGATATATCTCAACCTCCCTCTCTAATTGTTGGTCATACTTGACAAGAACTGAGTAATACTCCTTCTCATCCCTCCCAATAGAAACTTCATCAACATAGGCAACACGAAGGGCTTCATTCTTTTTCATTAGATACAATATTTCATCTGCACGAGGGTCCCTTTTCTCCTTTTGAGTCCCATATATCTGGCAAGCAACCACATATGTGAATTTCATTAAAGCAAGCTTGTGATCATGGCCTTCAAATAAAAAACTTGCTGAACTGTGTGTTCCACTTGTGTCCGTAGAATCAAGTTCCCGTATGCGTTCTTCAATATCCAAATCTGATGCAGAATCCAGAAAAGCCAATATCTTAAGGGCGCGATAGTAATACATCATACCTCTGACAGTTCGAGACAAAGTTTGGCCTCTGTAGGATGCCCAAAGCCTCAGATCTTCAAGTTTAACAGTCCATATATCACTGTCATTCTTCATTCCTTCTCGACGCATCCTCTCCATAAAATTATTCCACTCACCACTAAATATTGTCTGCAAGTAGTACAGGATTGAGACCCCATCTTCATTCTCAGTTCTGAGCTAGTCTTTGCGGAATAATACTTCTTCATTATAGTAAGGGGTCAAAACACTGAAAGCCATCATCTTTTCAACTGGAGGGGCATGGGGCATATTCATAAAAAGCGAGTTACTGAAGAAAGCAATTGGCCTTCTAGCTTCAGGATTTGCAGGGATATTTTGCATTGAGTCCCTAAAGGTTAGAATTGTGTGCAAGCGTCGAACTTGCCGATAGAACTTCTCATCGGGAAACTGAATTACATTATCAAAAAGCAAACCCCTTGAAGAGACAGGAACGCGTGAAGCCAAACCATCCTACCTTAGCTGCTCAGCATTCCTTTTCACCTTGAAAAAATCTCGGATAGCAATCTCATAAAGGGCTTGAAGGGTATTAACCAATTGGTTAGAATCTTGTTGGGGCTTGTTCAATATGATCTCAACAAGTTTAATCAACTTGCTATGAAGCCGGGGCAGCGCAGCCATTTCAAATGTTTTAGTGAATTTCTCAATCTCAAGAGAGTGATTAATTTCTTGAAACAGGACTGTCACAATAGAATGCTCTTCACTATTAGTTTTGATAATCTCAAGGAGCAAGAACTTGATACAATCATATGCTTCAATAACAGCACATCGCCTGTATTCGTTCTTGCATATCTTATTCCAAAGCCGTCTATCTGGAGAATCAGCTAGTTCTTTGGCCTGGTTGAGTGCTAGCAGCAACTCATTGGAGAGAAGAAAACATGGCCAGCGTATAACCCTCACATTCCAAGCATTAGGTGGCATCTCCAGCAGTTCAACTTCTCTGTCAGAGATGATATCTTCCTCTCTAAATGATGTAATAATCTCATTCCATATCAAAACGCACTTTTTGACCTCAACCTGGTTAGATTCTTGCTTCATCATGTAGGGCTGGCCAAACCCATACCTGAGCTTCAACCTGTGGATGGAATCCTTAAACTTGATACTCAGTGTCCCTCTTGCATTCATTATATGATCCTGTGGGATTAGATTAAATAGGATAGCACTAGCAAAAAATTGGAACCTCAACTGCAGATGTTGCATATGTCGAATCTCACCCAAGTGTGCAAACAACCCCACAGCTGCCCCAACAAAAGATGAATATATTGAATACCAAATCTGAATATCCATTAGATAGATCAAGACAACAGGAAGCCACAATAGTCCTATAGCAAGTCTGTTGCTGTGATGAAGAAACTCATGCCATTCATACTGAACATCATTACGTTTCAACAGTGACTTTGTTGAAGCAATCATGGGTTTAACTTGAAGGAAGAAACTGATACAAAACTTTGTTGCCAGAACCACAATCCAGAAGAGAGTGTATTTAATGTTTTCAACAAAACCTTCTCTTAAACCTCGACCAACAAAAGATCTCCACTGGAACCACCACGATAGCATGTAAAAAATTCTCCAATTTATGTTCTCAATGAAATATCTAATGCAAGGAATTTTGCATAGGATTGAATTTAGGAGTGTTGGAAAGATGAAAGCAAATGCAACCCAAAGAAAAGTGGACAACTTACTATTTGCCTCTGGAGACCACATTCGATCTTGGTTTCTGAGTCCATATCCTTCTATGTAATACAATAAAGAAATAAGTCCAAGCTGCATAAACGATACATTTAAGGGCCATTCTCACTCCGAGCACTACGGTTTTCCTTGAAACCAATCTCAAATGCATTGCTATATCAAGCCAAGATTCCAAAAAGCCCAAACCACTCCATGTGATGAAAATTGTTAAAAACCTAATCTGCACATCCTGATCCTGTAATGCTTCCCAAGGATATGTCTTCTCCTCCCAAGCAACAATAATTGCCGCTTGGAGAAACAGTAGTATCAGCATCACAAACTCCAAAACGACCTCTGCTCCACAAACCCAGTCTTACCAACGTGCTTTGATGACACAAAGAAGTGACTACCAACATCCATAGGCCACTTTAGCCTCTGAAAACACCTCACCTCACTCCAGAAATACTCATTTATATGGTCATAATTTGTCCAAGTACTGTGAGGTGCAGTACCATTCTTACTGTTCTCCACCACTGAGTTCAAGAAGGCGTTGTCATCAGAAATCGAGGGCATCACAGGCTGGCCGGTGTTCTCATCGATGTGATCCTCCAAGATGATCGGAACCTCACCCCAAATCAAGAGGTAGAGGGAAACGTAAAGCAGGTCTCTCCGTTGATCGGAAATCCAAACGTTGGATTTCTTTCCCAAATAAGAGCACCAATGGGTGTCTTTCGGAATCAGAGGCATCCAAAGAAGAGAGCGAGCCAATCGAGAAGCCGGAGGGTGACGGCGGCGAAAATTCATGTTATGAAAAACAACACCGGAAAAATTGGGAATTATTGAGGGATAAGATATTTTTGCGTTCTTAGTTCAACCTTTTATTTGAATTATTGTATTTTCATTGAGATTTTTGGGTATGATAAAATAACATTTCAACAGAGGAAGAAAAATCAATGTTCAAGACTCTACGCTATAAAAAAAAAAGGCTAACAAAGTGATAGCAAAATATAAATATTTGAGAGTCAGTGATGGATATGACAAGAAAAGAAAGTCATCACTCATCACAAGATATAAAATCCTCATACATTTATATACGGTATCAACGTATTACATTACATCAAATTTTATTCCATGCATAATAAAAAACGCATAGTTCAAACAGCACATTCCGGAATGCAGACAAGTTAAGTTGTTCATCCTGACCATCCTCTCTGGGGACCCACTGAGCCATGCACATTCAAACGATCAAGAACTGAGTTGAAATCAATAGGCTGCCCACTCTCCTCCATCCTCTGGATAACGCTTGCCACAAGATCACCTCTGAATCCCATGCTCGCCAATTTCTCAATCAGTTCACTGTAAGGATGGTTGCGAACAAATTGCGACTGATTCGGATTTCGGACCATCATATTATGACCACCTGGGTTCTGAAGGGAGGCACTACTTGGAGGATATCCACCTTGAGCAACATGAGGAGGAGGTTGGGGTGGATGATGTGTTCTTCCTCCCTCACCTTCATACATCATGTATCCACTAGCAGGAGGGAGTGCAGGATGAGCCCCAGTGGCTCCATATACATCACCCGGTTGTGCCGCAAAAGAGCCCTTCATTTGCTGGGGTGGAGGTTGCTGCGGAACTGTTCTGCCGCCGCCATATCCTCCGTATGACATGGCATCAGCGCGGCTAGATCCTGGGGGTGGAATCCCCGAATAGGGCATTTGCATTGGCATGCTGTTTGGCAAAGTTTCCGGGGGAGATTGACTTGTAGCTTGGCTTGGTGGGTACGAAGGATAAACAGTAGGGGGTGGTCGCATTTGAGGTTGCATTGAAGGAGGAGGCTGTGGAGATTGTACCTGCTGAGGCCATTGTTGTGGCTGCTGTTGCTGTGGAGGCTGCTGATACTGAGGATATTGTTGACCGGGTGGGGTCTGAGTCACTTGAGAAGTCAGTTGAGGCGATCGATACTGTGGATCAGAAGGCAAATACTGATTCTGGGGAAGCTGTGCAACAGATGGTGGATTGGGTAATGGGGTGGGAGGCATGTAATAAGGTGGTTGCTGTGTGGCTTGGCTCACATTTGGTGCTTGAGGTTGAGAGGGGGGTGCTGCAGGCTGCGGAATCATTTGATGGGGCAAGGCAAGAGCTAACTGCTGATTGTGTGTGTCTGATGGATTATCGGTTTTCTTAGAATCTGTGGCAGCAGGGGAAGATCTCTCTTCATTTGATTGCGAATGGGTCGAGGAAGATGATTCTTTCTGAACAAGTTGAAGCTTGGCTAGTTCTTTCTGAGTCTCAGCTAACTCTTGCTTGTCTCTTAAAATTTGTACAGACCTGTGGACCTACACAGGCAATAATAGAAATTAGATAAATAAAAGCGAACGAGGGGAAAAAGCATTGTGGCAAGGAGAAAAAGCATTCAGACAAATGAATGACTACTGATTGAGCAACACAGGATCAAAATCCAGTTTGCAATAGATAACCCTGACCAGACAAGTATATTATAATATAGGGAAGATTTAGAAGTCAGAAGTCGCACTTCCAAACAATGCTAAGAGGCAGCCTGAGACTGAGACAGTGGCTGGAACATACACATCATGGAGGAAAATTTATGATTAAGTATAAAAGTGCTTCTTTTATTCTAAAGTTTTCCCAGCATGCACACAGACATGTCTATAAGAAATGAAAAGATATAACAAAACAAAAAATCACAAATACGATTAGTTAAAATTTTAAATCCGATCCACATATCCCTCTAGTGAAAATCACTCAACCAAAGGTGATGTGACCACTATGTCCTCACTTCCCACCATTCATCCATTCAAAAGACAGTTTCTTGGATTAACGAGCTGTAAACAATCATCAAGCACAGACCAGAACATGCGGAATCAGAGAGCATAATACGAGTGTTACACAAAATACTATCAATTAAAGATATAACTTACTTCTTGGAGATGTTTCTCAAGGGATTTAAGCTTTGTGTCTGCCTCTCCATTACTATGATTTAAGTCAGCTCGCATTTCTCCAATAGATTTGTCAAGATTGTAGCAATATAACTCTAACTGTGATAGCCTTGAACTAATGCCCTCAAGAAACCGCATCAGGTTGTCAGCATATTTTTTCATGCTCTTCTCTACTGTAGCTATCACATCTTGGCTTAAAGAATCTTCTGGTGGGCTATAGGCAGCAGCAGGAAACATTGAAGTCCTTGACATCCTTGTTTTGTGAAAATCCGGCTGAAAAGAAGAGTTTGAGAATTTGAGATTCAAAATTACAAGATAGGCATACAAGGTACCTTTGATGCATAATTGTTACAAACTTACAATCATAAACAAGCAGGCGAAAAGCAATAGGCATGAGAATTGTCACAAAATTCAAATTCAAAGGAATGGAAGCCAAAAACTTCATGGCAGAATGAGAAACTAGTTATCTAATATCAATGACAACCAATTTAACCCTTTAGTAACTTTATGGCTTTTCCTATCTGAATAACAAATTATTAAGCACGTTCTCTATCAGTCCCCATCAAATAATCTTCTAGTTCGCTAACTGCAATCTTCATTCCATCAAAGCCCAAAGACCCCCTAGTACCTTTGCTTAATATAATGAAGCTCCCTAGACCAATTTTCACATTCCTATCCCCATTTAATCAAACCAAAGTAATCCAAAAAGAAACCACAATTCGCAGGTTTGCAAGGTTGAATCAACCACCAGTGTATTGAAAACCATAAATGAAAGCAACGAATGAAAGAGTCCCAATTGAGCATAAATCCAGTCATCTTCATCAGTTGAGGTGAAGAATAACGGACCACTGAAAACCAATGTGCAACAAAACACGGTATTTGATCCAAAGTAACTTCACCTCCGGCGTAACCCATCCATTTCGAAAATTCAAAGACAGATAGATTTGGATTGCTCATATCCAAATTGTAGCATTAATCAAGAACCCTGCCCTTTTCTTTTCCCCTCGAAAAAATGGAAACCCAATTTAACAAAACCAGACGTAGATTCAGCTCTTTTCCTAAAATAAAATCTACACAAGAACACAAAATCCGAATTCCCTCCAAATAACAGATATAAAGGCATATTCCAAGCACCCCATACAGTCCAAGAATCGCGAGAAGAACAAAGATTGACAAAACAAAACCGCAATTCGCAAACATCCATCAACAAGAAACACTCAGATTTAAAAAAAAAAAACCAGCATCCATAATCAACAAAGTTTCGCTAAAGCAATGTCAATTGTCAAATCTCCTAAACCCTAACCACTAATTCTTTCAAAGTATCCAGACCCAATTGGGGAATTTCCCTAAAAAAGTAAATCAACTGAAAGGCGAGCCCGAAAACGACCCATCGATAAATACCTTGGCAGAACTGTTGGTGATGCCGGGATCGCTGTGATTGCCATTCGATGAATCCTGAGTGCCATAGTCTTCATATGAGCAGAGGATGTCATCGGAGGCAAAATCAAACCCTTTGGAGGCGGAGTTACCGCGACCAGACGATCCAGATGCCATGGATCGAGCTCTTTGTGATGAAGAAGAAAACTATCAAATAAAGGATTGGATATTTTGGAGAGAGCAAATCTGGGTAACTTAAAGAGAGAGAGAGAGAAGATTGACCTTACTTCTAGCTTGTTTGCCAAACCAAGTTTCGCAGAATTCCCGAAAAAGTTTTAAGAGTTAAGACGGAAAGGAAAAAATAAAATTATAAATATATATAAAATGATTAAAGAGGCGTGATTTTATATTGTAATATTGACTTTGAGTATTTGTTTGTAGAGAAAGATAACGATGA
Organism: Chamaecrista fasciculata; assembly: GCA_003254925.1. NCBI lineage: Eukaryota > Viridiplantae > Streptophyta > Magnoliopsida > Fabales > Fabaceae > Chamaecrista > Chamaecrista fasciculata. The sequence continues at coordinate 58,072 of QANZ01036432.1, read as the reverse complement.
TGTGGACCGACCATGCTTCTAAATGGGATTATTAGATTTTATAACCTCATTACTATTATCATTTTCTTTCTTTCTTTCTTGTTTGTATTGCATAATTTATAATCTTAATACACAAGAAAGAAATGGTTACAGACAAGAAATATTGTAACCATATAACAAACCAAATGGAAGTACAATATTACTCTTTTTTTTTTGGTCTGAACAATATTACTCTGTTAGTATATGGTTACAATGTATACTTATTTTATAAAATTTATATATATCTTATATTATATGGCTCCACCCCTTTATGGTTGGTCAAAATTATTAAATTATAAAATTAAAAAAGAAAAATAAATCACCCATTTTCCTCTAGCCCCTATTCTCTCAAGTCTCACTCCATACAAGTTACTTTTGATTTTTGATTTTCATTACTAAGCTCCATAAAAAAAGGGTAAATTACACTTTGCTACCCTATAGTTTGGTCATATTTCACTTTAATACCCGGTGATTTAAAAAGTGACACTTTGGTACCATGTGATATTCTCTCTTAACAAATTATTTTTAAATAATTTTATATTTTACGTACATATTTGCGTGCCCATTAGGACACGCAAAAGCCTCTAGTATATATATATTTTCATTATGTTACTTGTTATTTTTAACCGAGTCTAATAATAACACTTTCAAGAACATATAACAGTTGCTCAACGAATTATTTTTTGTGTTTCAAGTCCACGCTGATGGCTATTTATATTTTTTTTATATGTGTAATTTTAATTTAATCTCTTACCCTAACTTTTTTTTAGCAAAAAGGAATACAGATATCCATTTCACCTCATTTTTTATTTTTTATTTTTATTTTTGCAACATGAATAAAACGTGTTTAAACTATATATGGATAAGAGAATGAGCACGTCAGCACGTGACATGAGAAATTTATTAACTTGGTTAATAGAGAGTAGTTGAATAGTTGGATGTCAATTGATAGTGTTCATATGGAAAATTGGAAATGAAGGAATCAAATCAGATATCAAGTGATGAACGCCCCAAAAATATCAGATATCAAGTGAAATTAATTAAATTCTAGTTGTAATTAATTGAAATTGTACGAATTCGCATTAACTTTGGTTAATGACACAAATAATTCATTAATTAGTTCACTGGTTCGGCATAAAACTATCATAATGAAAGCTAACATTTAAAAACTTGTTTAAAAATAACCAAAAACTGTACCAGTTTGTAGAAAAACAAAATAGTGGAAAGGAACTAAAATGAAAACTCAGGCATAATAGTATAATCCAGAAACTCAGGCCAAAAAAGAAAAAGTATAATCCAGAAACTAAAATGAATAAAGTGTATAATTGGGGAAAGAAAAAAGATACTCTCTCTCCCTCTGTCCCACAATATCAATTTTTGAAGGTAAATACACATATTACAAAAATGATTAATTTTTTTTAAATAAAGAGAAATTTGAGTTGAAAGACTAAATTGCCCTCGTTAAATTATTCCTAGTTACTCTCAATAATTCAATAGCTTTGACTTTTAATATGGACAAAATGGTAAAACAATAATAAATGCTCTCTTGATTTTGTAAAACATCAGATATTTTGGGACAAAAAAATCATCCAACAAAGTAGATATGAACTTCAATTCATTATGTATGTATTCTATTTAGCGACAAATAAAGAAATTAATCATTTTTTATATATGACAGAAGATTTAGAATGAATGTACGTGCAAGTTGCAACGTGTAAACAATATGTGATTGTAAGAGATCAGATTAAGGTATAGTTAATTAAAATTGTTGCAAGTGATTTGTCGACATCATCACTCATTAGCACACAATTATCAGCCATAGAAATTTTCTAAGACATTGAAAAAAGAAAACAAAGAAGATAATGACTGGGTGAGAGATACATTAATTATTCTCTCATCAAATTAAAACACATGTTTCATGGCTCATATTTTTTCTTCAATTTTAATGTATCATTGAAAAGAGTTTATATATTCATGTAATTAATTAAATGGAAGTGGCTTCGCGAGAAATCTACAAGAGGAGTTGGTAAATGCTACTTCAATCAATTAATAATATATAATATTTTTCCATGTTGATTAAAGAATTAATCAAATTACATATGATTTTTGTTTGTTTTGTTATATAAATAAAGGGTTATTATGGGGATGGAGAACACCGACCCTTTCGCAGATGAATGACAAATGGTCCCGTCTCATTTTTTTTATTGATTAGATCCAATCATTGTGGGAGATCAGATAAGAAAGATTTTTTTTAATCATTTTACATCATTAAGAGTTAAGACTTAACAGATTAATAAATTGTGTTTATATGACGATTCTTTTACGATAGACTTATCTCAAGTCTATTTAAATATTTTTTTCATAAAATATAAATTAAGAAAAAGACAATATTATACTTCAGTTGTTGGATTCAATTGTCTGATACTAATTATTGGGAAAATAAAAAATCCTTATGTTGACGCATATATGAAAAAGCAATCTTTATAAAAAACTTAAACCGTAAATTTGATCTCATATATTTTACTCGATTTCCAATTTGATCATGTATCTTTTTTTTTTGCACTTTGATCCTATATTTTTGTAAAAGGTTCCATTTTGGTCTCATATCTTTGCAAAAAGATCAAACATTAATTGATCACTTTGCAAAGATATGAAATCATTTCTGCACTCGACCCAAAGATATAGTACCAATGCTGATCCAAAGATATGAGATTAAATCTTTAACAAAAAAAGATGAGATCTGACCCAAAGATATGAGACCAAAAGTGCGACAAAAAGAAAATATAGGACCAAATTGAGATATGACCAAAAGATATGAGACTAAATTAGGATTTTGGCCAAAAAAATCCAAATAGGAAGCTCTTTAATTTCAAGGATTGGTCTAAACTCACAAAACATGTTATTATAAGGAGGCAATACAAAACACTCATAGGCCCAACCAAGAGTAAAACTGAAACACAAAAAACAAAAAGAGCCAAAACTTGAGAGAAAAGGGAAACAGAAAACTACTAAACCAACAGTTTAGAACTTTGCTAAGGCTGTTGGATGAGTGTAAAACATAAAAGTATGGGTAACTATTGTGTTAAGAGGAAAAGGAGAGTCCTAATTAAAAGTAAAAAAAGAGAGTCAAGGTTTTCTCAAGAGAAGAGGGTCTAGGACATTATGAATGGAGTACAAAAGAAGAATGACATATATAATGACTGCAACAAAACCAGCAATTAAAGCTCCAGTCACATGGTCACAATATTTTGGTACTTGGCCACATATTGGAAGCCAACCTGCATAGCTATTCCCTTTCTTCCCCACATAAGCTATAGCCAATGCTGCAGAGATGCTTGAGATGAGTAACATAGTGAACACCTGCTCCAACAATAGTTAAAATTTAAGGTTCTTTTTCCTAAAAACAGAATAATCTTAAGTAAACTCAAAGAATTCATCCTTAATATGGTATATCGTATCTAGTGATTATTGAATATTGATTGATACTGCTGAATTAAGAAATGTGATGAATGGTGTTGTGGTGTTATTGTACTATATATAGTAGTAGAGAAAACAAAACACAAGGAAGACGTGCCAATAAAGATGGGTCCACTTGGTATAGAGTTAGCTCATAACTTTTCAAAGTCATAAGTTCAAGTCGTGCTGCTAATGTGAGGATTTTATTGCAAGGCGATATATAAATATTTCTGTAAGTGCTCATTGCATCTAAAGGCATACTCTGGCCTTGGTAAACCTCTGGGATTCAACTCACTTAAACTTTTTCTCTACAAAAATAAAAACACAAGAAGGGCATTAATTTTAGAGCAATTACCAAATCCAAAGCAACCACCAATCGCCAGAGCAAGCTTTTCGAAGGGAGAAAGAAGACGAGGAATCCATACACAGTCACAACAGAATATGCAATCACAAAGTACCTAGCAAGCTTTTCAACTTTCAGCTTTGAGTAGGAATAATAATTAAGTAAAATGTCTAATTCTGCAGATAAATAACAATGTAAATATGCATATATATATATATATGTAGATACTGGAAGAAAAAAGGCATGCAGTAATTACTTGAAGGCTGGTGTATTTGTGTACTTTGCTTCAAGATATATAGGGAAGAAGCCTGCTGTCTGGTGGCTAGTGGCCATCACTATGACCGAAGAAAGGGTCGCCCCAAAGGCCAAAAACCTTAACACAAGGTGGCAGATTCTCTTAACCTTGGCCATGGGATTTGAGTTTTTTGGGGGGCACTATGAATGAATCCTTCAAGAGAAGATCAAATTTAATACTAGGATTTTGATGGTGTTAGGAAGGAAAATAAGGGGTGGTTGACTTATTTTATTACTTTTTTTCTTTGTTATTAGGTGAGGGTTTCATCTGTCATAGCTAGCTTTGTCAACCTTTTTTGTACGCCAATTTCATCTTTTGTTCTGCTTATTCTTTCTTATTATAGGTAATCTGCATCTGTGCTTATGTCAGAAAAGTTAGATTAGTTGTATGTCCTTTTCTGCTTCATTGAACTTGTCTTGTAATTTTCCATTTTAAATTCTAAATATCCTGATATAAGCATGCTCATATTTCTAACCTACACACCTGCTATGTTGTTTTGTTTATGTCTCTGCTCTTTCTTGTGCATTTTGTGCTCCATATTCAATTGGTTCAGCAGTTTTCTTGATCATATACTCAAGTGGACTTTTTCTACTGCTCTATTCACTCTGAGATGCTAATTAAGGTATTTGTCAGTTATTCTTTGGTATTTGGTTATTTGCCAACATTCTTGAGGAAAATTTTCTAAGTAACCCTAGAATGACCAAGATGTTCATGCTAGTCTGAGTCAGGAAAGGTAAAATATATACTAAATGTTTGATCTCTAGTCAAGTAAAACGAATTGTGAGTGTTGATGATACTTTAGCAACTTTTTTAATGATCAGATTAGATAACCAGAAAGCATATGCACGCTTACCTGATAAAATTAGTTTTAATAAACTGAATAATTATGATTTGCAGTCTTATATATCCCTTCACTGCGAGAAACTTGATCAGTAAATCTGTAATTATTTGAAGGCTTCAAGTCATGTGAGCTTCTTGTCCTGCCAAGTTTCATAGCAGAATAAGGTTTGGAGAACATAGCAGACAAACTTATGTCCTTGGTGTGTAAAGTTGATTCAATGTCATTTCTTTGCTCTTCATATTTTTATATAGATTATACTTGACCTTGTAAGAATCCAGATATATATTTATCATGTGAGCATATAAGATTGATCTATTTGCACTTCTGAACTCTGCTATTGATAATCATTTAGACATTTATTTTGTGGATGTTGACAAATCTTTTCCAATTTATTTCTGCAGGATATTTACTATTTGTAGTGGAGTCTGACCTCAAAACCTTATCTTTAAATTTCCAAACTTAAATCTTATACCATTCGTCTGCTGCATTTATGTTAGTACTCACACAAAAATATCTTTTGTCTGGCTTATGAGATGATATTTTCTAACACCCAAGATATTTGAATTTTAAATCAATATCTAGGAGTTCAGCTTTCATTCACACAATCACATGATGCAATAGACTAATAGTAACTAGGATTTGAAAATATACAAGCACAGAGTATACAAGTCATCATATATAAACTCAATGAATTAAGATGAAAGAAGATTATAGTTATATGGTGGCTCATAATATAATATAGGAAAAAGAAAATGGTCAAATTACATTATACTATACTGTCTTTCTGAGTTTCTGTCATGGTGTCTTGTATAATTTCCATGCACTAGTCATTGGTATGCACACACAAGAGAATGCTAGTCTTCAGGAAGAGAATGAGTTCTAATTAATGTATACATCACTGATGATGTCTCTTTTAAGCTTTACCTTATTTTTCAGAAAGATGAAGTGTGTATATATATATATAGTGAACACAATTTTCTTATTTTCTTTGGGATATTGAACATACTAGTGTTTTATATATCAATCTCCTAGTGGGAAACTGATCATTCCTTCTTTTTATGTATAATATAACGACAATTGGACAAGCATGGTTGATGAGTGTCTCCAATTCAATTATTTACTATTGTAAGGATATTATATTTTAGTAGGATAAAGAATTATAGTTTTTCTTATTGATACATCACTATTTGGGCGTACGCCTAAACGGCCCTCGAACCGGGCCTCTTCTCCCCTCCACACCTTGCAAGGCGCCCTCGAGCCAATTGGGCGCCCTCTGCACAGTTAGGGGCGGCCATGATCCATCCAGGGTCTTGGCGCGCGCCCCCCAAATAACACGTAGTCATCCACGACTACCTCGTTCCGCAATCCACGTTGCGGGAGATCGTGGGCTACGGACTTGTTCACACCCACGATCTCCAGTTGCCTGGCGCCCGCCATGCGAAGTGACACGCAATCACCCACGATTGCCTTGCTCAGCAAATCTCGGTCTCCACCATCTCTGCTGGTGGAGATCGTGTCTGGTTACGTGGTCCGCCCCGCGCGCTGACCACCTCTCTCCTCCCTGCTCTATAAATAGAGCCCATCTCAGCAGTTCAAGGTTAGCTACTCTTTACACTCCAGAATTCTCTTACTCCCACATTGCTCTCTTACTAACTTGAGCGTCGAAGTTCTCTTCGCAGGGCCCCCCTGTGAAGCTCTTGCAGGTTCTTGTTCGACTCTTGGCTCTTACAGCCCACAACCGGTGAACTAGGTAAGTGCTACCCATTTTCCAGTTTATCACTTATTAACCTCAATTTTTTTTTTTGGCCTGATTATTAACCACAATCTTAATTCTTAAGATCGAGTCCTTTTTAGTCGTTGAGGTTTTACATACATTTATAAATACAATAGTAGGATATTATTAGAGAGGTCATTAAATTAAGTACAGGGAGTGGACCTTAATTTAGAGAGTTGGAGATAAGAAATAGTTTTGGTGATTTTGGATGGCAATTAAAAGTGCAAGTACAAGATGTGGTTTGTATGGTATATATATATATGGTTAGTTGTAGTTGCGTGTGGATTTTAAACAATTGTAGTATCTGTTTACTTATGGGCTTTTGTGGTTGTGAATTGTGATGTGATCTAATGATAAAATGGAAATATGGAGGCCTATGCCATGTAAGAATAATACGTATATCATCAAAATTAATCACTAGGTACTGCAGATGGGGAAAGTGGGAAACGTACGTTAGGAAAAGCTTATCTTATCCTCCAAATATAAATATATGTGCTTAATATATATTGTTATCAAAACATCTTGGTTATTATATTCTCAATGCTATCATGAGTTCTTATTAGCTAGTTGATATATTGTTCAATTATATATGTATGTTATCTCAATTCCATCCCTGACTATGACTTTTTTATTAGGTCAGTGGTTCACCATTCAAAGTCAATGAATTATAAAATTAAACGTTGAATACAATTGAATTGAAACTAATTTGATCAAAGGATAACATTGACTGGATTGTCCTACAAATTAATAAAGGCCCAGAGAGCTTGGATATATATCTAAAAACTTGGAGGGTGAGTGAGGGTGAAGAATGATTCATATATATGGCATTATTGGCCCACTAGCTAGCTAGGTTCACCTTGAATAATAATTAGTAATGGATGCATGCATAAAAAGGAGGAATGTGATATGTGATGTGAGAATGAAATATGCATATATGATGAATTATTGACAATGTTTGAGATCCACAATCTTGGGATATATATTCTGATACTTGCTTTGTCATATACCCCACACTCCCTTCATTTTCTTATTATATTACACTTCACATGGTCCCCCCCATTTATTCCCTTAATTTACTACCTTCTTCAACAATATTAATAAATCATGCAAACCTGCCTAATTAATTACATAATGCCTTCTGCTAGCCAAGAATATCGATCGTGCAAGTTGCCAAAATTCTAAATCATACTTATCTTCATATATCTGCCATTCTTCTTCCTATAGTTAATATCCTTATTGGTTATTATTAGAGATAACTACACATTTAAATTCATCCTATATTCTTTACATTTTATAATTAACTATATATATATTAACTAAGATCTTGTGTTATATGAGAGATTTTCAACTTAAACCCAGAAATATCTTAGACCGTAAAACGATCAAATAATAACATAGATTATTATTATTATTATTATTATTATTATTATTATTATTATTATTATTATTATTATATAATAAAAATAAAAAAGTAAAAAAGGAATACATACAGTGATAATATAAGGCAATAAAAAACAGAGCAAAATGCATTTTTTTCTAATTAAAAAAAAACTTGTGATGATAAATAGTATATATAGATATTGTTGTTTATTTCCCTGTAGTGAACTGATTATATATTTCATCTTGTTTCAAAAGACAAGAATTACGTTTAATTTGACTAAATAAGGAGCGACCCCGACTGGTGTAACTTTTTCCAGTTTTTGCAATTTTGGCTAGAAAAGTAGAAATTATATGATCACGCGAGGATATTAAAATTGGACATAGAAAGACTAACAGCTGATATATGTCAAATGTCAATAATAAATTGTTGGCTAAAGTGCATTTTTAGTCCCATAACTTTGACAAAGGTCTCAATTCGGTCTCATAACTTTTTTTGTTACAACTTTGGTCCCATAACTTTGGCAAAGGTCTCAATTTGGTCTCATAACTTTTTTTGTTGCAATTTTGGTCCCATAATTTTTGAAAATGTCTCATCGTTGGTCTTAAGCTAATTTTCATCCATTATCTGTCATTGAAGATGACATGGCATACTGAGTTGGATGATGACGTGGCAAATATGGATGAAGTTTTGGAATTGATGGAAATTAGCTTAGGACCAACAGTGGGATGTTTTAAAGAAGTTATGGGACCAAAATTGCAAAAAAAAAAAATTATGGGACCAAATTGAGACATTTGCCAAAGTTATGAGACCAAAATTGCAGCAGAAAAAGTCATGGGATCAAATTGAGACCTTTCCCAAAGTTATGAGATCAAAAGTGCATTTTAGCCTAAATTGTTTTAGTCCTTTAGACTTTTGGTTAAGTCTAGGTTAGGGTTAGGTATTTGAATATTTGGATGGATTCACAAACATTTGATTTACAAGTTAGACAATATATAATTGCCCTTAATTTCTAGAGTGGTCCATATCTATTGTTTAGTTTCTAATTTAGTCTCTATCTTTTTTTTCTCCAGATTTAATCTTATATTTTTGAGTCAGATAAAACTAACGATAGAGATACCAATTCTTTAATTTGACCAAATAATACAAGACTAAATTAGGACTTTTTATAAAAATATAAGACCAAAAATATAAAAAATAAAAATCTATGATTAAATTAAGTACTAAAAATTAAATTTGTAACTTGACATACATATATTATTTTGTTGATCTAAAGGTATGTGAATAGCTTAAAGATTGTAAATTCTTAATCGACAGTAACTTTTTAACTAATACAAAATAGAGGTGACAAGCAAGGGCCATGACACGTGGAAGGTGGGAATGAAAATGAGTTATCAATAACTAGTTGAATTCCAATCTCTATAAGTAAAATATCATATTTAAATTTTGTTGAAAATATTTCTATCAAACATTTATTATTATTATTATAAAACTTTTTGGCTTAAACAAAAATTAATCATATCTAAATCATAAAACATATATAAAGAAGAAATATCTTACAAAAAAACGAATGAAAGTGAGTTATAAAAGGATGATGCTTCACGCACTAAACAAAGAAGATGGAAATGAAAGTAGGACAACACGTAAAACACACGATGGATTAAAAGTAACGTTAAATAAAATCATTTTGAAATACCCAATCTCTGTTTGTTTGGATGCAAAACGACTGTGTCCCGCATATTCCTCTTTCTTCCTTCACACTTGTTTGCTTTTAATGTTGTTTATTTGTTTGGTCACTTATGATGATTCATTCATAACTTGCCAGCTAAGCACATAAATATATATACGAGTAAGTGTTTATATATGTAACACAGCATATATACTAGTAAGAATTTATTTATAGTGAGTGGTGCAGTGAAATATATATAACCCAATCACTTTCACGTTCCTGCCTTACACTTTCAACTTATTTATTTAGTTTTATTAATTTATTGGGCAACTTTCAGTCATACGTGGAGTCATGAAACATCTAATTAGTTGTCGTTAATGTTCTGTGCGGCTGTTAATTTTATATATTTAGTGTCCACGTTCGCAAAATGACATCTTAGGCTCCGACCACCGTGGACGGCAGTGGACGGCGTCGCCGGCCACCGTAGACGGCGGCGGTTGGCGGCGCCGGTCGTTTTATCGTGGTTGTGGGAAAGATATTTTTGTCATTTTCTTTTTATATCTATTTTACTTTCTCTCCCCTACCTTTTTATATCAAACACTTTCAATCTTTACTTACTTTACATTCCCTCAACTACTTTTCCTTTCCCTCACAATTTTTCTCTTGTAAAACTCTTTCCTTTACCTACCTCAAACCCAACCAAACTGACCCTTAGATATCCAAATTATACTGCTCATTCACCACAATGATTCTACTATATATAATGGATCGCCTATCTTGTCTTTCAAGTATGATCATTCATTCATTTGTATTTTATCAAAATTTAAATATAAATTCTTATAATTTAATATCTTATTTAAATAAAAATTTATATAACTTATAAATCTTATATTATATGGCTCCACCCCTTTTGGTCGTCAATGTTTAAAACTATAGTCTATGAATTAAAAATAAGAGAAAATTTACTATTTGGTCTTTCTTTCTTTACTAAGTTAACAATTTAGTCCCTTATTTATTTTACATACATATTTGCGTGCCCGTTAGGGCATGCAAAGCCTCTAGTATATTATATGTAACTATAATAATTTTATGTCGATATACAAAAATGACTAATTATATATTACATAAATGAGTAATGGAGTGCCTATAGGGTTATGTTTAATCTTTTATTAACTAAAATAATCATTTGAATGGTTACCAAACAAAAAAAAAATAGTCATTTGGACTTTTGGAGTCTGAAACAATTATTTAACATTAACAATATATGATACATATTTGTAGCATCCTTTTTTGTTTTTTAATTAGTGCTTGCAAAAATGATGTTCTTAAATTAATGGTCTTGACGTACGTATACCAAATTAATAGGAGACAATGAGATTTTAGTCAGTGTGAGATTCATTTTTAATGCATGTACAAGAACATTTGTCGATTAGCTTAACTTTAATGATCCGATTTATACGTTGTAATTTTGAAACTTAATATTCATCAGTATAAATCTACCGAAGGTATATATAGTTACGTTGATGCATTAGTTAAAAGAATATTTATCAACAAAAATTGAGTTTAGAAAAAAAATACAAATCTCTTATAATATGATTGTGATAAACTCAAATTAAATTTTTATTGAGAGATGTATTCAATCGCATAATATCTCTTACAATATAAAAGGTCAAAAATAAGAATTTCAAATGATACAACTGATCTAATAAAGTAATAAACTGTTCAATTTGATTTTAAACAGAATTGGAATATTCACACAAAAGAATATGTAATTGTAAAAATAAATTAACGGTATAGGCTAAATATAAAAACATTTTTTTTGTGTATAGTTTGGTCTTCCAAATATTGCTTATAGGTAATGATATATCACTATTTGAGCGTATGTCTAATCGGCTTTCGCATCATGCCTCTCCTCCTCCCGAACTCTTCGGGGCGCCCCTGAACCAATCAAGTGCCTCACCGTGCACTTCAAGGCGGCCACGGACTTGATCAAATACACGTTCTCTAGTCTGGTGGCGCGCGCCCCTATCTCGACTCGCAATCTTTCACGATTGCCTTGCTCCGCAATTCTCGGTCTTCACCACTCTCGCTGGTAGAGATCGTGGGTTAAGACGTGGTGCGCCCCGCGCGCTGGCCACCCCCTTCGCTCTGCTCTATAAATACCGCACTATCCAACCATTTCCAAGTTAACTACTCTTTCCATCACAGAATTCTTTTGCTCTCATCTCACTCATTCACTAACTTGAGCGTAGAGTATTCTTCGCAAGGCACCTCTGTGAAGTCTCTTGCAGGTACTTTGGCAATCAAACATCACTTCAGCAGTCCATTCTTTAAACTAGATAAGCTAGTCCTTATTTTAGTTCATCAGTTAAAATAAAATAATCTTTCTAAAAAAATGCTTGAGTGATATGAGATATAACAAGAATAACAATTAAAAAATATTTTTGGTTAAATGATGTTGGCTATATAAATCAATTAATAGTCTAATAGACTAATACTAACGTATTTTATTTTTTTGAATATTTCTACAATTTGGCCAAAAAAAAAATTTCTACAATTAAATTATTAATAAAATAAATCTTTTATTTGTTTATAGTCAGGCATCTTAGAGGGGTAGAATGGTAAAATGGTAGAGCGGTTCCATTCGAAGGTGTCTATTTGAATTGATTAGTCTCTCCACCGAGGCACCAGCCTGAAAATGAACTTGTGACAACGGTGATGCTTCGTTCATTTATTCATTACCACCCACGTGTCCCATTCTTATAGGTCCGTTCCAAAAAAATCAACCTATCAGTTTGAGTACTAACTTCTAAGCAAGGCATCTCCACAAAACAAAAAATCAACGCCGACGAGCCGCTCAAAGCCTTTAAACAAATCTACTGCTATTACTAAATTACCCCTCTCGAAGCTACCCAACATCTTCTAGAACAAATCTCCTCTTTTTACCTAAATATCCCCTCTCTTCAATCCCTATTACACTATTGCTCTCCTGTTTTGGCTAATAAATCTATATTTCAATCCTTGCATAGAAATAATTGTAATAGATAGAATATTAATAGTGTCCAAAAAATAATCAATAATTGTTGACTAAAAAGAATAAAAATAAGGTAAAAGTATTAATTTCGTCTTCAATTTTTACACTGTCAATTTAATCTTCAATTTTTTTATTGTTAATTTCGTTCCCAATATTTCACATTTTTGTCAATTTTATCATTTGTTCTTACTTTAGCAAAATATTAATGACAGGATCTATGTGACTAATGATATGTAATGTAAAATTAATAGAAAAAAAAGTCAAATCCTAACTCAAATTGAAAAATAGAATGTAGTTTGTCATTAATTTATTGAAAAAAATTACTCAAAGGATAAATTTGACCAAATTATAAAATATTGAGGATGAAATTGATAACAAAAAATATTCAGTATAAAACAATTGATATAAAATTTGTGAACTAAATTAGTACTTCCCAAAAAAAAATGCGTAAACATTTGAATTCTTATATTAAGTAATTAAAAATTCGGAAGAAGGGCAAATGTGGCAATTTACATGGTAGATGACAGAGGATAGTTGCCGCGTATTATTTCAATTTTTTTTTTATTGAAATTGAAGAATCCTTCCTATTTAAATGCCGTCAAAGCCCCAAAATTTTCTCACGCTTTCTCTCCTAAATTTTCTCTCTCTTTCCTACCGTTTCTTGCGCGAGAAAATCATAAAAAAAGTATCGACGACACAGACACCAATCGCCTCTCCACCGCTCTCTTTCTCCGACAAGACATGAAGAAATCAGGCCTCCTCGCCGCCTACGTGGCCGCCGCTTCCGCCACCGCCGTCTCTGTTTCGTCGTCTCCTTCCTCCTCTTCTCTTCAGATTTCTCATCAGGTATAGACCTATATCTTCTATTATTGGCGGGAATCGTGTGTGCGAATGTGCAATTCTCAGATTTCTTTGAGAATTTCACTGTTTCTTGGTTGAGATCTGAGATTTCTTGCTCAAGATTCTGTGATTGATTGATTGATGTGCGATTTTGATTTTGATTGTGCAGGATGGAATGGTTCAAATAGACCACGGTAATTCCTCGACGACGGCGAGTTCATCTGCGACGACGGACAAGTTTGCTCCCAGATTTGATGGTTTGAGATTCATTGAAACTCTGGTCACGGCGCACAGATAGATGAAAGCTTGTTTCGGATCTCGGAACGATGCTTTATTTTTTTTCTTTTAGTTCTTGTTTCTTTAGCTTCTTTCCTTTACCTTCTTCATTTTCCTGGCCGGTGTCTTGGGGTGTCTAGAAATTTGATCTAGGGGAAAGATTTCAAGCTTTTTATTTGTGTTTTTCCCGCAAGATTTTTAGGAATGAGAGAAATTGTATTGTTACGGGGTATGGATGTAGTTTTGTGTTGTACTTTTTCTGACCTGAATTGTGGAACCTTCATTCTGATATGGAAAGATAGTTTGATTTATGTAGCGTAACTATTTTTCGTCTTAATTTTGGTTTTAATTGAGATTAATAGCGTAATCCTTCCGAATTGAAAATAAGCCTGATACCAACGAGAGAACCTAAGATGATTGGTTCATGTTTAT
>QANZ01036432.1:14000-42822 GCA_003254925.1 Chamaecrista fasciculata | reverse complement strand
TGGGGAGATTTGATCTCTCAAATTGATTCTCTAAGATTACGATTTGAATTTAAATTTAATATTATGGTAATATTATAAATTAAAATTCAAGTCATGAAGCCATTATTATTATAATTTAGAATTATAATAATGCTCTAAAAATAATTATATATGCTAGGGCTAGGCGCCTAGCATAGTGTGACAATTCATTTTGGTGAGTTTTTGGTTTTCTTCCAAGAGTTGTGAAGAGAGAAAATCGCCATCTTGAAACAAAAACCCTGTTCTTCCAAGTGAAGAAAATTTGGTTCTCAAGAGTTGAGAAGGAAAAGTCGACTTTGCCTAAGAGTTAGGAAAATCGACTTGAGGTTACCAAATTAGGGTTTGTGAGAGAAGAAAAGGCAAGAAGGAGTTCTTGTTTGGGGTTTCTTCTCATGCGTCACTTTTGGAGTTTGAATCAAGAAGGAGTTCTTGAGTTCAAATACACTGTAGATTGGTCCCTAGTTCTTTTGGAGAAAAGAACTGAAGGCTAGCACCTTGGTGCCCGAAGAAACTGTTCGTGTGGACTGGCAGAGGGAGAACGCTGGGAGTGGGCTCCTTGGACACGCCTTGTTCAACCAATCGATTGAAACTCATGAGGTATACCACTATGTATAAAAGTTTTAAATTCTGCTAGCGGATCCGTTCGGGAATTTTAGGACCTAGCGTGTTTTATTTTAATTTTATATTTGCTTCTGCTGCGTTAGGCGCCTACAATTCCCAACACCAAGTACTACTCAAGGCCATCCAAGAAAGTAAAAAGGAAGTGAAAGAGGAGATGGGGAACATGAAAGGAGAGATGGGGAACATGAGAGGAGACATAGGGAACATGAGAGGAGGCATGGGAAATATGACGAATAACATCAACGCTCGTTTCTAGGAATTAGAGATGATAAAATCCAAGCACGAGAATTTGAGCGGATATGTCACTCAAATTTCCAACTCCATCAATAACCATCAAGCCCAATCTAGTGGAGGCATGCTTTCCAACATTGTCATCAACCCCAAGGCATTAAATGCTATAAACCTGAGGAGTGGGAAAGAACTTCCTGACCCACACCCCAAGCAGGTTGAGCAAGAGGCTCAAGTGGTTGATGAACCTGAAGATGAACCCATGGAAGAGCACATTCCAAGCCAAGCTGAGGTTGAACCAGCTCAATCATCCTCATCACTAGCTCAACCTTCTCGAACTGAAGCAGCACCGCCCCAACCTTGCGAGGATAAAGGTAAAGAGGTATGTGTTAAAGATCTTCCTTTTCATTCTTCATATTTGAAAAGTAGAAAACAACATGATGAGAAGCAGGATAAAGAAATTCTATATCTTTTCAGTAAATTAGAAGTAAATATTCCTCTACTAGATTTGATTCACAAAGTGCCTAAATATGCTAAGTTTCTTAAAGATTTGTGCACTAATAAGAGGAAAGTTAAGCCTAATGAGCGAATTCAGGTTAGTTCAAATGTCTCTGCGCTTTTTAAACCTCAACTACCAATTAAATGTCAAGACCCTGGATCATTCACCATTCCATGCACCATTCCATTGACAATACGAGTCCTTAGGAATGAATTCTGCAAGAGAAACTGGTACGGTGCTACAGCTAGCTGATAAGACAATTAGACACCCAATAGGCATAGTTGAGGATGTGTTAGTAAAAGTAAAGGATCTTGTTTTTCCCGCTGATTTTTATGTGCTTGATATGAGCAATGGAGTGTCTAATGAGACAACATTGATTTTGGGGAGACCGTTCTTGAGGACTGCTAATACTCTGATTAGTATGAAAGACGACATGATTAAAATGGAGGTGGGAGATCAAAAGATCTCTTTTAATATGTATAAGGCAATGAAATTCCCATATGAGGATTATTCTCTACTAGATCTGAATTCTATCAATGCGTGTGGAGAAGATGATTATTGGTCTTCACCTGATATGTATTTGTGTGATTTTAAACTAACCAATGATTATCTCGCTTCCCCTTTTCTTTTGTTCTTTTCTCCACCTGATATTTGTGCTTGTGGAGGCAATGAGACTAATTTCAACTACTCGATAGTTGATAGTACTAGTCACGTACCTCCATCAAACTTAGCACAAATCGATTATGTTTATGATAATCAAATGGTCGCTACTAATGCTAGCTCTAGCAAGAGCTCTAGTGTTCCATGTGTATGCATTGCTGTTGCTGAAGATTCTACTCAAGATCGCAATACTCTATCTTCTGTTGGCATCAGTGAGGAACCGTTGGAGAATTCTGAGACCTCCAATCCTGTAAACTCTGGAGACGAGCCAACAAGCTCAATCCCTAACTCTGACTCCTCCTCTGACAATTCTATGCAATTCAACGTTTTGTCTCATTCTATCAAATTCTTACATGATGTTTGTATAGATAACCATGTAGAGGTGGATGACCATGTTTATGACAAGGAAGTCAACGACGTTCTGGATTGCAATAGTGTGGGCACTATTCCTAAAAGTGTGGGGGAGTGTATCCTTTCCTCTTTAGAAGTTACTCAGCTCATCCCTTCTATTATTAAACCACCCACCCTTGAGCTTGAAAGTTTACCCTCTAACCTCAAGTATGCTTTCCTGGAAGAAAATGAGAAGTTACCAGTGATTATTTCTAGTAGTCTTTCTAGGGAAGAAGAGTCGAGATTAATTGAGGTGTTGAGAGAACATAGGGGAGCTTTAGGTTGGTCTTTAGTAGATATACCTGGCATAAACCCTGCCATTTGCACTCACCGAATCCTTTTAGAGAATGAGAGTAAGCCAAGAAGACAGCCACAAAGAAGGTTAAATCCTCTAATCTTAGATGTCGTTAAAAAGGAGGTTTCTAAACTCCTTAGCGCGGGTATTATTTACCCTATCTATTATAGTAAATGGGTGAGTCCTGTGCAAGTTGTTCCAAAGAAGAGTGGAATAACTGTTGTAAAAAATGAGAAAGATGAGCTGATTCCCACACGAGTGCAAAACTCGTGGCGCGTTTGCATTGATTATAGAAAACTTAATGAAGCAACGCGAAAAGATCATTTTCCTCTTCCTTTTATTGATCAAATGCTTGAAATACTTGCAGGGAAATCGCACTATTGTTTCTTCGATGGTTTTTCAGGTTATTTTCAGGTCCCTATTGCTCCGAAAGATCAAGAGAAGACCACATTCATGTGCCCGTTTGAAACTTTCTCATATAGGAGGATGCCCTTTGGCCTTTGCAACGCCCCAGGCACCTTCCAGAGATGCATGCAAGCCATTTTCAATGACTTCCTTGAGGATAGCATGGAAGTTTTCATGGACGACTTCACAGTATATGGTGATTCCTTTGAGGTTTGTTTAAATCATTTAAGAAAAGTTTTGAAACGATGCATTGAAAAGAGCTTAATTTTAAACTTTGAAAAATGTCATTTTATGGTTGACCGTGGCATTGTTTTAGGTCACTTGATCTCAAAGAAAGGAATAGAAGTGGATAGACCAAAAATTGATGTTATTGAAACTCTCCCGTACCCTACTATTCTCAAGGAGGTTCGATCCTTCTTGGGGCATGCAGGTTGCTTATAAAAGTTGCCGATTTTGTCTTTGATGACTCTTGCAAAATTGCTTTTGACAATCTTAAGGCTTCTTTAATTTCTCCTCCTATTTTAGCTGCTCCTGATTGGAACTTACCGTTTGAAATTTCATGTGATGCATCTAACTTTGCAGTAGGTGCCATGTTAGGGCAGCGGGAAAACAAGTTGCCAAGGGTGATTGCATATGCTTCTTCCACCCTTGTCCCGGCTCAAGTGAATTATACCACGACTGAAAAGGAATTATATGCGGTGGTATACGCTTTGGAAAAATTTAGACCATATCTATTGAATTCTAAAGTTATTGTTTTCACTGACCATGCAGCCATGAAATTTCTATGGACCAAGCCCCATTCAAAGGATAGGTTACTGAGGTGGGCATTTCTCCTGCAAGAATTGATGGAGATTGTGCCCTAGGGCCAATCATTTTATATGTATGAACATATTGTTTGACTGATTTATGGATGATAAATTATGTTGTTATCATATTATTGGCATGTTTACTGTGATAACAATCCTTGATTAATTATGTGATAATTATTCTAAACTGTCCCTGGTCGATTATTCACGTGGGAACATGAATGAACTAAGACCAGCATGAGTTCGGTGTATAGAGATACACGCATGAGATGCTTCACGAGAGTCATGGTGCAATTATGTAATGGATTACAAGTTGCTGGACTGACCCGGAGAGTCCTGCATGGGTTTAATCATAAGCTAGTCTCTCCTGTACACCTGTCACGATGCCCTTAGACCTGAGGTCTTCATTATTCCGGCGTTGTAGATGCTGAACTTTTGCCTAGTCCAACGTTGCCCGTAACAGGGTAGCCATACAGGCTAGGTACGAGTTTAGTTGTTTGCCGTGCTGAGGAATGTGGTTGACCAATAAGGAATTTTGTCCCTCATTAAGATGGGAGATATTTGACTTGGCCCCTCAATGAGTTTGTCCAAGGAATGTGTGGCCACACAGGGTAATGGGACTAACTCAAGGAATTGAGAAAGTTATGGTTTGGATTACAAGGATGATTTACCCATGCCTTATCCATGACCAAAATATCGTGTGACAATAGGGATTATGACAAGGTGGTACTAAGGTTAAATCGTTTATGTTAAAGCGATAACTCACGTGTTTTGGGTAGTCGTGATGGCTTGCTAGAGTCCGCTCTCGACTTATGAGTCATAGAGATGGCTTGCTGCCAATTTCACATGAGGCTTGTTGGGTCACACATGAGCAGGACCAAGATACTGTAATGGGACACGAATTAGGGTTTAATTCGTGAGTCACTTTAGTGACACAATTTAAGACATAGTTGAATGTCTTAGGACATGAAGTCGTCTTAAATAAAATCTACATTTGTAGTATTTAAGTTTGTTAGACAAGTATATATATATTAATTGTTAAATAGTTAATTTGATTAATCTATTTACAATTGAATTCTTGTTTAAAATATTAGGAGATAATGAATTGACCAAGTCTCCTTAAGAGTTAGGGGATTATTGATTTATTAAATTCTCTAATATTGGATAACAAGATGAGGAAGTGGCGCCTCACTCTTGAATTAATTAATGAAATATAATTTTGTTAATTTGAATTCAATATTTAAATTTGAATTCAAGATTCAAATATGAATTAAGATATTAGGGTAATATTTTAATTCAATTTGTCAAGGAAATTAATAAGTTGGTTATAACTTCCTAAGAGTTAGGATTGTTTTCTTATTTATTTAATTCCTATAAAACAAACTACCAAGTGGCGCATTCTTGGAGGATCAAATGCAAGATTTGATCTTGGATTTTGAATTTCAAGAATGCATTTTGAATTTTAAGTTAAGATATTAATGTAATATTTTAATTAAGAATTCAAATCCTCTTGACTCACTCCAACCAATGGGAAGTGTGCTTTCAAGATTTGGATTTCAAGATATGATCTTGAAATTTAAATTGAGATTTCCTTTTAATCTTGAATTATAATATTAATGTAATTTTATAATCAAGATTTGGGGATTCCCTAATTAGATTAGTAATTCCCTATTTTCAAGAGTGAGACTCTATAAATACACACACAAGTCGCCTAACAAGAGCGAGGAAGAATAGTTCGACCTAACCCTAAAAGTGAGGGCAAAAGTCGAATTGGGTGTGTGAGGAAGAGTGAGAAGCGAAAACCCTAGAGTTGTGTGGCCAAGAATTTGTTTCTTGGTAGTGCGCCACTTTGTTCTTGGAGGTTTCAAGAAGTGTTCTTGAAATTCCAAGATTGTAGATCGGTTCCCGAAATCTCTTGGAGAAGAGATTGGAGGCTAGCACCTGAGTATCTGCCAAACTGTTCGTGTGGATCACCGGCAGAGGAAGGACACGAGTCTGTGGACTTCTTGGAATTGCGATTTTCAAAGCAACCGTCTGATTTAGGTAAACGTCTTTTCTCTCTGGTATAAACACAAGTAGTGGATCCTTTGGAGGAGATTATAAAATTTTTAAATTTTACCTTTCCGCTGCGTTTTGCACCATAATCTCCAACAGTGGTATCAGAGCCACGCTATCTGTCTGTTTATGCTAGTTTTGTGGATATACATGTTGATGTATGTTTGTACGTTTACCGTTTTTCATTCAATTCGCTAAAATTTTTGTGATTATCCACCACACGATTTTAACCTAATCTAAGAATGGTGCAAATTTATGTATTTGATACATAAGGTAATCAATTTGATTGATTTAAAATTTTCTTGAAAAGTATAGGTCTTGGCCGAAAATTATAAATTATGAATTGATAAATTTTGGGTCAATAGATTCGACTTCTTGAATATGATTCTTGAAATCTTGAATTATTGATGGAAGACTTATTTTTCAAGAAGGCATGTTAATTACACAAACCCTAATTGAACACAATCAAAAGTCATTTTTTTGGTGTTGTTGAATGTTGATGCCGTGAATATATTTATATGAATTGTTCATGTATGAGTATGGTGTTGGATATGGCTCTAGCTCTTATTTTGGTAAATACGGCCTGCGTGTAGTCTCCCTAAATTCTTGATGTAATTTCTTTTCTCACCTCACTCCCCTCATATGTTCAAATGAGGTTTCCCAATGTAATTTTTCCTTTTCTTTTAGAAAGATTCTCTTATTGGCTTGAGGGAATTTAGGGTAGATGAGTCATATCCAAACATGGTTATTTTATGCATTTAGTTTTTGTATATGATACAAATTGGCGCTAGATTTATGTTTAGGGTTCGTGATTTTAACATGCAAGTTTTATATTTTTACGCACAACCACGTATTCGATACGAGCGAAGGATTTTGTATAAGATACAAAATTCGTGCATGTGTTTATATGTATATGATACATGGGGATAAACACTTGGCACACTCGTTTAATTTTAAAATTGAATTTAAAATTGAATCAAAATTGAAATAAAATTGAACCCTTATAAAATCTTAAGTTTTATGCCATCAATAAAACACCCTGTTAAAATCTCGATCATTGTGGAGCAGTGATAGCCCAAGCTACACGTATCTACTTTTATCTTGAGGAGACACGGGTGAATGGAAGATTCAACGCGATGCCTTATTGAAATATTGGTTTATTGGATTCGGTGATAGCCCAAGCTACACGTGTTTGATGGGCCGTGATAATATAGGGTTGGGCTTTCGCCTCATTGTTTTAAGTTTGGCCATTCACAAGTTTTGTTGTGTGACTTAATGGGGTTATCAAATCGGATTTGGACCTCAAGGCATTAGATGGGATAAACATGCCATAATAAGTATCATACGATGATACAGTCACATGTGATGTGATTGGTAAAGAGTTACCTACCTAAATAACCTAAGCTTGCATTATCGCCCAAGCGAAGGTAAACTTTGGTGAAATAAGGATCTTAGCCACTAATAATAATTTTGCTGGGTTTTATAAAATGGTGGACCTTTTTGCTAATTAACTTTCATCTCTTAATTGTAGAATCATGGCAAACAATATAAGTTCAGCGTTATCACTGCGATCTATCATTGAGAAGGATAAGTTAAATGGGACGAACTTCCTTGACTTGTTTCATAATTTGAGAATTGTTCTCACCCAAGAAAGGAAGCTTTATGTCCTAGAAAACCCTCCCCCTGAAGAGCCTGCCAACGACGCTCCAAGTTCTCAAAGAACTGCTTATGAGAAGCACTTCAATGACTCTGTGGACGTTGCTTGCCTGATGCTAGCCACAATGGTTCCAGAGATGCAAAAGAACATGGAAATGTTGACGGCTTTTGAGATGGTCACGCATCTCAAGGAAATGTTCCAACAACAGGCTAGGCAAGAGAGGTTTGAGACCATTAAGGCTCTACACTCTTGCAAGATGGCTGATGGTGGATCCATTAGTACCCACGTCTTGAAGATGAAGGGGTACATAGATCACCTTAGTAGGCTGGGATTTCCCATTACTTCAGAGCTTGCGACGGATTTGATCCTGAACTCGCTGCCTAGAAGTTATGACCAGTTTGTCATGAACTTCAATATGAATGGAATGGAGAAATCAAGCTGCATGGGATGCTCAAGACTGCTGAGGCATCCATTAAAAAGGCGCCTGATGCAATCTTGATTGTTTAGAAAAACCAGGGGAAAGGGAAGGGCAAAAGAAAGAGGAAGGGTAAAGCCCCAGTTGGTGAGACCAAGCCAGGGGATACGCCTAACCCACAACCTGCCAAGAAGGCGAAGCCTTCAAAGGATGCGAATTGCTTTTTCTGCCAAAAGCCATGACATTGGAAAAGAAATTGCAAATTGTATTTGGAAGATCAAAAGAAGATGAAGAGCGATGAGGTCTCTACTTCAGGTATCTTTGTTATAGATGTTCACTTTTCTACTTTAACCACTTGGGTATTAGATACAGCATGTGGTTCTCACATTTGTACAAATGTCCATGGTCTTAGAGACAGTAAAAAGCTGGACAGAAGCGAGGTGGACTTACGTGTGGGCAATGGAGCAAGAGTTGCTGCTGTTGCTGTGGGAACATACGAGCTTGTGTTGCCCTTTGGGCTTATTTTCATTTTGAATAATTGTTATTATGTACCTTCATTGAGTTCAAACATTATTTCCCTTTCTTATTTGGATAAGGAAGGTTTTACATCTGTAAACGGCAATGGAAGATGTTCTATTTATAAAGACAATGTTTTATTTGCTTATGGTGATTTGCAAGATAATCATTACGTCTTAAAATTAGAATGACAACACGATAACAATATCTATAACGTTGATACCAAAAGTATCAAGATTAACGAATGGAATCCTACGTACATTTGGCATTGTCGTTTAGGCCATATAAACGAGAAACGCCTAGAGAAGCTCTATAAAGATGGACTTCTAAGCTCATTTGATTTTGAATCATATGATGCTTGCGAATCTTGTTTACTGATGGAGATTGTGCCCTAGGGCCAATCATTTTATATGTATGGACATATTGTTTGATTAATTTATGGATGATAAATTATGTCGTTATCATATTATTAGCATATTTACTGTGATAACAATCCTTGATTAATTATGTGATAATTATTCTAAATTGTCCTTGGTCGATTATTCTTGTGGGCACGTGAATGAACTAAGACCAGCATGACTTCGGTGTATAGAGATACACGCATATGATGCTTCACGAGAGTTATGGTGCAGTTATGTAATGGGTTACAAATTGCTGGACTGACCCGGAGAGTCCTACATGGGTTTAGTCATGAGCTAGCATCTCCTGTACCCCTGTCACGATGCCCTTAGACCTGAGGTCTTGACTATTCCGGCGTTGTAGATGCTGAACTTTAGCCTAGTCCACCGTTGCCCGTAACAGGGTAGCCATACAGGCTAGGTACGGGTTTAGTTGTTTATCGTGCTGAGGAATGTGGTTGACCAAGAAGGAATTTTGTCCCTCATTAAGTTGAGAGATCTTTAACTGGGCCCCTCGATGAGTCTGTCCAAGGAATGTGTGGCCACACAGGGAAATGGGACTAACTCAAGGAATCAAGAAAGTTATTGTTTGGATTAAGGATGACTTTCCCGTGCCTTATCCATGACCAAAATATCGTGTGACAATAGGGATTGTGACAAGTTGGTACTAAGGTTAAGTCATTGATGTTGAAGCGATAACTCACATGTTTTGGGTAGTCGTGATGGCTTGCTAGAGTCCGCCCTCAACTTGTGAGTCATAGAGATGGCTTGCTGCCAACGTCACGTGAGGCCTGCTGGGTCACACATGAGCAGGATCAAGATACTGTAATGGGACACAAATTAGGGTTGAATTCGTGAGTCACTTTAGTGACACAATTTAAGACATAGTTAAATGTCTTAGGACATGAAGTCTTGTCTTAAATAAAATCTACATTTGTGATATTTAAATTTGTTAGACAAGTTTAAATATATTAATTGTTAAATAGTTAATTTGATTAATCTATTTACAATTGAATTGTTATTTAAAATATTAGGGAATAATGAATTGGCTAAGTCTCCCAAGAGTTAGGGGATTATTGATTTATTAAATTCTCTAATAATGAATTGGCTAACTTCCTAAGATCTAGGATTGTTATCTTTCTTACTAAATTCCTATAAAACTACAAAAGGAGGTGGCTCATGATTGATATCCAAAGGGCAAGATTTGATCTTGCATTTTGGATTTCAAGATTGCATTTTGAATTTTAAATAAAGATATTAATGTAATATTTTAATTAAGAATTCAAATCCTCCTGACTCATTCCAACCAATGGGAATTGGGCATTCTAGATTTAGTTTTCAAGATTTGATCTTGAAATTTAAATTTAAATTTCCTTTTAATTTTGAATTATAATATTAGTGTAATATTATAATTAAGATTTGGGGAACCCACATTTCCTGATTATCAATTCCCTATTTTTATCAGTTAGGAATGGGACTCTCTATAAATACACACAGAAGTCGCATATCCCAGGTGGGATGATAGTGAAAAAGTCGCCTATACTAAGTGTGAGAGGGAGAGTTTTGAACTAACCCTAAAACTTAGGGAAAGAGGTGAGTTGTGTGAGAGGGAAAAAGAGAGGCACCAAAACCTAGAGAATGTGGCCAAGAAATTGTTTCTTGATGCGCCACTTTGTGTTCTTGGAGATTTCAAGAAGTGTTCTTGAAATTCCAAGATTGTAGATCGGGTCGCAAGATCTCTTGGTGAAGATATTGGAGGATAGCACCTGGGTATTTGCCAAACTGTTCGTGTGGATCACCGGGAGAGGAAGGACACGAGCCCGTGGACTTCTTGGAATCGCGGCAATTCAAGCCATCATCTGATTTAGGTTAACATCTCCTCTCGCTGGTATAAACACATGTAGTGGATCATATGGAGGAGATTATAGGTTTTTGTTAGAAATTTTGATTTTGCGCTTTTTTTCCGCTGCGCTCGCTCTATAATCTCCAACAGTGGTATCAGAGCCACGCTATCTTGGTGTTTATGCTTGTTTTGTGAATATACATGTGATGTATGTTTATGTGTTTACCGCTATTCGTTCGGTTTGCTCAAATCTTGCGTTTTTCCACCACACGTTTAACCTAATCTTAAATGGTGCAATTTTATGTATTTGATACATAAGGAAATTAATTTGATTGATTTAAAAATTTTCTTGCAACTTTAGGTCTTTCTCGAAACCCTATGTGTATTTTAATGAAAATTGTTTTGATCATGATATTGTGGGGTGGCCGAAAATTATAAATTATGAATTTATAAATTTTGGGCCAATAATTCGATTTCTTGAATATGATTCTTGAAATCTTGAATTATTGGTGCAAGACTTATTTTTCAAGAAGGCATGTTAAATTGCACAAACCCTAATTGAACACAATAAAAAAAAATGTTTTTGGTGTTGTCGATGCCGTGTATATATATATATATGTGAATTGTTCATGTATGTTTGAGTGTGGTGTTGGATATGGTTCTAGGTCTTATTTTGGTAAATACGGCCTGCGTGTCGTCTCCCTGAATTCTGAATGTAAAATTTCTTTTCTCATCTCACTCCCCTCATATGTTCAAATGAGGTTTCCAAGTGTAATTTTTCTTTTTTTTTTTAGAAAATTCTCTCATTGGCTTGAGGGAATTTAGGGTAGATGAGTCATATCCAAACACGGTCATGGTATGCATTTAGTTTTGTATGTGATGCAAATGGCGCTAGATGCATGATTAGGGGTCGCGTTTTTAACATGCCAATTTTATATTTTACGCACAACCACATATACGATACGAGCGTAGGATTTTGTATGAGGTACAAAATGATGGAGATTGTCCCCTAGGGCCAATCATTTTAATATTTTGAACATATTGTTTGATTAATTTATGGATGATAAATTATGTCGTTATCATATTATTAGCATTTTTACTGTGATAACAATCCTTGATTAATTATGAAATAATTATTCTAAAATGTCCCTGGTCGATTATTCATGTGGGAATGTGAATGAACTAAGACTAGCATGACTTCGGTGTATAGAGATACACGCATGTGATGCTTCATGAGAGTCATGGTGCAATTATGTAAAGGGTTACAAGTTGCTGGACCGACCCGGAGAGTCCTGCATGAGTTTAGTCATGAGCTAGCCTCTCCTGTACACCTGCCACGATGCCCTTAGACTTGAGGTCTTGACTATTCCGGCGTTGTAGATGTCAAACTTTGGCCTAGTCCAACGTTGCCCGTAACAGGGTAGCCATACAGGCTAGGTACGGGTTTGGTTGTTTACCGTGCTGAGGAAATTGGTTGACCAAGAAGGAATTTTGTCCTTCATTAAGATGAGAGATATTTAACTGGCGCCCTCGATGAGTCTGTCTAAGGAATGTGTGGCCACACAGGGTAATGGGACTAACTCAAGGAATCGAGAAAGTTATGGTTTGGATTAAGGATGACTTTCCCGTGCCTTATCCATGACCAAAATATCGTGTGACAATAGGGATTGAGACAAGGTGGTACTAAGGTTAAGTCGTTGATGTTAAAGCGATAACTCATGTGTTTTGGGTAGTCGTGATGGTTTGCTAGAGTCCGCTCTCGACTTGTGAGTCATAGAGATGGCTTGCTACCAACTTCACGTGAGGCCTGTTGGGTCACACATGAGCAGGATCAAGATACTGTAATGTGACACGAATTAGGGTTTAATTCGTGAGTCACTTTAATGACACAATTTAAGACATAGTTGAATGTCTGGGACATGA
Organism: Chamaecrista fasciculata; assembly: GCA_003254925.1. NCBI lineage: Eukaryota > Viridiplantae > Streptophyta > Magnoliopsida > Fabales > Fabaceae > Chamaecrista > Chamaecrista fasciculata. The sequence goes on along the minus strand of QANZ01036432.1, from coordinate 30,093 downwards.
AGTCTTGTCTTAAATAAAATCTACATTTGTGATATTTAAATTTGTTGGACAAGTTTAAATATATTAATTGTTAAATAGTTAATTTGATTAATCTATTTACAATTGAATTCTTGTTTCAAATATTAAGGAATAATAAATTGAATAAGCTTCCTAAAAGTTAGGGGATTATTGATTTATTAAATTCTTTAATATTGGATAACAAGAGAGAGAGGGTGGCGCCCCTTTCTTGATTTTAATTAATAGAAATATTTTGTTAATTTAAATCAAGATTTGAATTTGAATTCAAGATTTGATTTTGATTTCAAGATTCAAATTTGAATTAAGATAATAGGGTAATATTTTAATTCAATTTGTTAGTGAAATTAATAAGTTGGTTATAACTTCCTAAGATTTATGATTGTTATTTTAATTATTAAATTCCTATATATATAGATGGAGGATGGCGCATAATTGATATCCAAGTGCAAGATTTGATCTTGCATTTTGGATTTCAAGATTGTATTTTAAATTTAAAGAATGCATTTAGAATTTCAAATTAAGATATTAATGTAATATTTTAATTAAGAATTCAAATCCTCCTGACTCATTCCAACCAATAGGAATTGGGCATTCAAGATTTAGTTTTCAAGATTTGATTTTGAAATTTAAATTTAAATTGCCTTTTAATTTTGAATTATAATATTAGTGTAATATTATAATAAAGATTTGGGGAATCTATTTTCTTTATTATAATTCCCTATTTTCATGAGTTAGGAATGAGACTCTATATAAACACACACAAGTCGACTTTCCTAGGTGTGTGAGATATAAAATTCGCCTAGCCTAGAGAGACTGACACTCGACTTTCCTAGAGAGAGAAAGTGAGAATTTCGACTTAACCCTAGAGAGGGAGAAAGTCGACCTAACCCTAAAAAGTTTAGGGCTTGAGTTGTGTGTGAGATTTTGTGCGCCACTTCCTTAGAGTTTTCAAGAACCGTTCTTGGAAACTCAAGATTCGTAGATTGGGTTCCCGCATTCTCTTGGAGAAGAGTTTGGAGGCTAGCACCTGGGTATCTGCCAAACTGTTCGTGTGGATCACCGGCAGAGGAAGAACAAGAGTTTGTGGGCTTCTTGGATTCGTGAGTTTAAAGCTACCGAATGATTAGGTATACATCTTTCCTTTTCTAGTATAAATACAATTAGTGGATCCTGGAAGGAAATTATAGGGCTATGTAAAATTTTTTAATTTTTACCTCTTTTTCGCTGCGCTCGCTCTATAATTTCCCAACAGTGGTATCAGAGCCACGCTAATTTGTGTCTATACTAGTTTTGTGGATGTACATGTGATGTATGATTGTATGTTTTCTGTTTTTCATTCAGTATGCTTTAATCTTGAGAAAATCCCCCACACGTTTTTGAACCTAATCTAAAGAACGGTGCAAATTTATGTATTTGATACATAAGGTAATCAATTTGATTGATTAATAAAAATTTTCATGAAATTTAGGTCTTTGTCGAAACCTTATATATATTTTAATTAAAATTGTTTTGATTATAATATTGGAAGGTGGCCGAAAATTATAGATTATGAATTTATAATTTTTGGGTCAATAAATTCGAATTCTTGAATGTGATTCTTGAATTCTTGAATTATTGATGCAAGACTTAATTTTTCAAGAAAGGCATGTTAATTGCACAAACCCTAATTGAACACAATCAAAAATCGTTTTTGTTTGTTGTATGTTAATGTCATGTACATATATATATATATATGAAGTGTTCATATATGAGTATGGTGTTAGATATGGCTCTAGGTCTTATTTTGGTAAATACGGCCTGCGTGTCGTCTCCCTAAATTCTGAATGTAAAATTTCTTTTCTCATCTCACTCGCCTCATATGTTAAAATCAGGTTTCCCAATGTCATATTCTTTTTTTCTTTTAGAAAGATTCTCTCAATGGCTAGAGGGAATTTAGGGTAGATGAGCCATATCTAAGCACGGTTATTTTTATGCATTTAGATTATTTGTATTTGATGCAAATTGGTGCTAGATGCATGATTAGGGGTCGCGTTTTTAACATGCCAATTTTATATTTTACGCACAACCACGTATACGATACGAGGGTAGGATTTTGTATGAGATACAAAATTCGTGCATGTGTTTATATGTATATGATACATGGGGACAAACACTTGGCACACTCATTTAATTTTAAAATTGGATTTAAAATTGAACCAAAAATGGAACCTTAAAATTGAACCCTTATAAAATCTTAAGTTTTAATGCCATCAATAAAACACCCTATTAAAATCTTGATCATTGTGGAGCGGTGATAGCCCAAGCTACACGTATCTACTTTTATCTTGAGGAGACACGGGTGAATGGAAGATTCAACGCAATGCCTTATTGAAATCTTGGTTTATTGGATGCAGTGATAGGCCAAGCTACACGTGTTTAGTGGGCCTTGATGATATAGGATTGGCCTTTCGCCTCGTTGTTTTAAGCCTGGCCATTCACAAGTTTTATTGTGTGACTTAATGGGGTTATCAAATCGGATTTGGACCTCAAGGCATTAGATGGGATAAACATGCCATAATAAGTATCATACGATGATACAGTCCCATAAAGATCTAAGAGTCACATGTGATGTGATTGGTAAAGAGTTACCTACCTAAATAACCTAAGCTTGCAGGATCGCCCATGCGACGGTAAACTTTGGTGAAATATGGATCTTAGCCACTAATAATAATTTTGCTGGGTTTTATAAAATGGTGGACCTTTTTGCTAATTAACTTTCATATCTTAGTTGTAGAATCAATGGCAAAAAATATAAGTTCAGCGTTATCACTGCGATCTATCCTTGAGAAGGATAAGTTAAATGGGACGAACTTCCTTGACTGGTTTCGTAATTTGAGAATTGTTCTCACCCAAGAAAGGAAGCTTCATGTCCTAGAAAACCCTTCCCCTGAAGAGCCTGCCAACGATGGTCCAAGAGCACAAAGAACTGCTTATGAGAAGCACTTCACTGACTCTGTGGACGTTGCTTGCTTGATGGTTCAGGAAAACCAAGGGAAAGGGGAAGGGCAAAGAAATAGGAAGGGTAAAGCGCCGGTTGGTGAGGCCAAGCCAGGGGACAAGCCTAACCCAAAACCTGCCAAGAAGTCAAAGCCCTCAAAAGATGCAATCTGCTTTTTCTGCCAAATGTCTGGACATTGGAAAAGGAATTGCAAATTGTATTTGGAAGATCAAAAGAAGAAGAAGAGCGGTGAGGTCTCTACTTCTGGTATCTTCGTTATAGACGTTCACCTTTCTACTTTAACCACTTGGGTATCAGATACAGCATGTGGTTCTCACATTTGCACAAATGTGAGGGGTCTTAGAGAAAGTATAAAGCTGGACAGAAGCGAGGTGGACCTACGTGTGGGCAATGGAGCAAGAGTTTCTGCTGTTGCTGTGGGAACATACGAGCTTGTTTTGCCCTCTGGGTTTATTTTTATTTTGAATAATTGTTATTATGTACCTTCATTGAGTTCAAACATTATTTCCCTTTCTTATTTGGATAAGGAAGGTTTTACATGTGTAAATGGCAAATGGAAGGTGTTCCATTTATAAAGACGATGTTTTATTTGCTTATGGTGATTTGCGAGATAATCATTACGTCTTAAAATTAGAACGACAACACGATAACAATATCTATGACGTTGATACCAAAAGGATTAAGATTAACGAAAAAAATCCTACGTACCTCTGGCATTGTCGTTTGGACCATATAAATGAGAAACGCCTAGAGAAGGTCCATAAAGATGGACTTCTAAGCTCATTTGATTTTGAATCATATGGTGCTTGCGAATCTTGTTTACTTGGTAAGATGACAAAGGCGTCCTTCACTGGCCACAGTTAGAGAGCACCTAACCTATTGGGAATCATACATAGTGATGTATGTGGACCCATGAGTACTCGAGCTAGGGGTGGTTACTCATACTTCATTACGTTCACTGATGACTTCAGTAGGTTTGGCTATTCCTACCTAATGAAGCACAAGTCAGAGTCTTTTGAAATGTTCAAAAGATTTCAAAGTGAAGTAGAGAACCAACTTGGCAAGAAAATCAAAGTCCTTCCATCCGATCGAGGAGGCGAGTATTTGAGCCAAGAGTTTATTGATCATCTTAGATGCTATGGGATAGTCTCACAACTTACCCCTCCTGCCACAATGGAATGGTGTTTCTGAGAGGAGGAATCAGACTTTATTAGATATGGTCCAATCTTTGATGAGTCAAGCTGATCTTCCGCCATCATTTTAGGGGCATGCTCTAGAAACTGCTGCATTCACACTTAACCGTGTTCCGTCTAAGGCAGTTGAGAAGACACCATATGAGATATGGACTGGGAATAGGCCCAGTTTGTCTTACCTCAAGGTTTGGGGATGTGAAGCTTATGTTAAGCAACAGCCTAACCATAAACTGTCTCCCAAATCTCTAAAGTGTTTATTTGTGGGATACCCCAAGAAAACAAGGGGGTATTATGTCAACTACCCATCTGACAACAAAGTGTTTGTAGTCAGAAATGGATTCTTTTTAGAAAAGGATTTTGTCTCCAAAAGAAACAATGGGAGTAAGATAGATTTGAAGAGGTTCAAGATCCACAAAGACACTTTAGAGGCGCAGACGAAAACTAGAGAAGAGCCTCAAGACGTTGTGGAAGCTCCTCTAGTAGCACAAGGACCACAAAGGTCTGATAGAGCACGTTCTCAACCTCAAAGATATGGATTTTTTATGACTGAGAACAAGGATGTGTTGCTCATGGAGCGTGGTGAGCCTACCACCTATCAAGAAGCTATTGTGGGTCCTAATTCAGAAAAATGGGTTGAAGCCATGAAGGCAGAAATGCAATCCATGTACGACAATAAGGTATGGACCTTAGTCGATCCACCTGAAGGTGTAAAAGCCGTAGGGTGCAAGTGGGTTTTCAAAGAGAAAACCGACATCGATGGCAACATTAATGTCTTTAAGGCCAGGCTAGTTGCAAAGGGGTTCACTCAACGTCATGGTATTGACTATGATGAAACGTTTTCCCCAGTTGCAATGGCCAAGTCCATTTGGATCCTCCTTGCCATAGCCGCATATTATGACTATGAGATATGGCAAATTGATGTCAAAACAACATTCCTTAATGGAAGGCTGCCTGAAGATGTGTACATGACACAACTTGATGGGTTTGTATGTCCAGAGGAACCAGAGAAGGTGTGCAAACTTCATAGATCCATTTATGGATTGAAGCAAGCATCCCAGAGTTGGAATCATCGTTTTGATGAGGTAGTCAAATAGTTTGGCTTCTTGCAAAACCCTGATGAGCCTTGTGTTTACAAGAAGGTTAGTGGGAGCACAATTGTTTTCTTGGTGCTTTATGTCGATGACATATTGCTCATTGGAAATGATGTCCCTACCTTGGAGATTGTGAAATCTTGGTTGGAAAATCATTCTCGATGAAGGACTTAGGAGAAGCTGCCTACATTCTAGGCATCAAGATCTATAGAGATAGATCTCGAAGGCTTCTTGGATTAAGTCAGAGTACATACTTGGATAAGTTACTGAAACGGTTCAGTATGCAGGATTCCAAGAAGGGATTCATACCGATGAATCATGGTTTAGTCGTGAGCAAGGATTAGTGTCCTAAGACACTTGATGAGCGAGGGCGCATGAGTGGCATCCCTTATGCTTCGGCAATAGGATCCATCATGTATGCCATGTTGTGTACTCGACCAGATGTGTCCTTTGCCCTGAGCATGACGAGCCGGTTCCAACAAGACCCTGGTGAGGATCATTGGACCGCTGTCAAAAACATCCTTAAGTACTTGAGAAGGACTAAGGATGAATTCTTGGTTTACGGTGGACTGATGAAGAGCTATGTGTAATTGGTTACACAGATGTCAGTTTTCAAACCGACCAAGATGATTTTAAATCGCAGTCTGGATACGTGTTTCTCCTGAACGGTGGCAGCGTGAGTTGGAAGAGTTCCAAGCAGAGCACGATTGCTGATTCTACAACAGAGGCTGAGTATATGGTCCCGGTGATAGGGTTGGTCTCATGGAGACGCAGACCGTAAAACTAGTGTCTAAGGTGCGCTTGGTGGTCACGCTGTGGAGACAAGAACGGCACCAGGTGGGATTTGATCCCCACTATTTTCCAACAGCGGTATCAAAAGACCAAACATATACTCAAACGTTATCACCTTGAGATGGTTGACAGAGGTGATGTCAAGATATGTAAAGTAGCATGCGAGGATAATGTTGCCGATCCTCTTACGAAACCTCTTGCTAGGGTCGTACATGAACGTCATGTAACATCGATGGGGATCAGACACATTGATCAGTGTACCTAGTGTAGGAACAGTTTGATTAATGATTGTACCTAGTGCAAGTGGGAGTTTGATGGAGATTGTGCCCTAGGGCCAATCATTTTATATGTATGGACATATTGTTTGATTAATTTTATGGATGATAGATTATGTCGTTATCATATTATTAGCATGTTTACTGTGATAACAATCCTTGATTAATTATGTGATAATTATTTTAAATTGTCCTTTGTCGATTATTCTCGTGGGAACGTGAATGAACTAATCCAGCATGACTTCAGTGTATAGAGATACACACATATGATGCTTCACGAGAGTCATGGTGCAGTTATGTACTAGGTTACAAATTGCTGGACCAACCCGGAGAGTCCTGCATGGGTTTAGTCATGAGCTAGCCTCTCCTGTACACCTATCACGATGCCCTTAGACTTGAGGTCTTGACTATTCCGGCGTTGTAGATGCTGAACTTTTGGCCTAGTCCAATGTTTCCCGTAACAGGGTAGCCATACAGGCTAGGTACGAGATTAGTTGTTTACCGTGCTGAGGAATGTGGTTGACCAAGAAGGAATTTTGTCCCTCATTAAGTTGAGAGATATTTAAGTGGGCCCCTCGATGAGTCTATCCAAGGAATGTGTGGCCACACAGGGAAATGGGACTAACTCAAGGAATCGAGAAAGTTATGGTTTGGATTAAGGATGACTTTCCCGTGCCTTATCCATGACCAAAATATCGTGTGACAATAGGGATTATGACAAGGTGGTACTAAGGTTAAGTCGTTGATGTTAAAGCGATAACTCACGTGTTTTGGGTAGTCGTGATGGCTTGTTAGAGTCCGCTCTTGACTTGTGAGTCATAGAGATGGCTTGCTGCCAACTTCACGTGAGGCCTGTTGGGTCACACATGAGCAGGATCAAGATACTGTAATGGGACACGAATTAGGGTTTAATTCGTGAGTCACTTTAGTGACACAATTTAAGACATAGTTGAATGTCTTAAGACATGAAGTCTTGTCTTAAATAAAATCTACATTTGTAATATTTAGATTTGCTAGACAAGTTTAAATATATTAATTGTTAAATAGTTAATTTGATTAATTTATTTACAATTGAATTGTTATTTAAAATATTCGGGAATAATGAATTGGCTAAGTCTCCTAAGAGTTAGGGGATTATTGATTTATTAAATTCTCTAATATTGAAAGGATAACAATGAGGGTGGCGCCTCATTCTTGTTTTAATTAATAAAATGTGAGTTTGTTAATTTGAATTCAAGATTTAAATTTGAATTCAAGATTTGATTTTGATTTCAGGATTAATAAGATTATGATAACTTCCTAAGAGTTAGGATTGTTATCTTATTTACTAAATTCCTATAAAAATACAAAAGGAGGTGGTGCATGATTGATATCCAAAGGGCAACATTTGATCTTGCATTTTGGATTTCAAGATTGCATATTGAATTTTAAATAAAGATATTAATGTAATATTTTAATTAAGAATTCAAATCCTCCTGACTCATTCCAACCAATGGGAATTGGGCATTCAAGATTTAGTTTTCAAGATTTGATCTTGAAATTTAAATTTAAATTGCCTTTTAATTTTGAATTATAATATTAGTGTAATATTATAATTAAGATTTGGGGAACCCCTATTTCCTAATTATCAATTCCCTATTTTCATGAGTTAGGAATGGGACTCTCTACAAATACACACCGAAGTCGCATATCCCAGGTGGGATGATAGTGAAAAAGTCGCCTATACTAAGTGTGAGAGGGAGAGTTTTGAACTAACCCTAAAACTTAGGGAAAGAGGTGAGTTGTGTGAGAGGGAAAAACAGAGGCGCCAAAACCTAGAGAGTGTGGCCAAGAAATTGTTTCTTGGTGAGCCACTGTGTTCTTGGAGATTTCAAGAAGTGTTCTTGAAATTCCAAGATCTCTTGGAGAAGAGATTGGAGGCTAGCACCTGGGTATCTGCCAAAATGTTCATGTGGATCTCCGGAAGAGGAAGGACACGAGCCCGTGGACTTCTTGGAATCGCGGCAATTCAAGCCACCGTCTGATTTAGGTAAACATCTCGTCTCGCTGGTATAAACACATGTAGTGGATCCTATGGAGGAGATTATAGGTTTTTGTTAAAAATTTAAATTTTGCACTTTTTCCGTTGCACTCGCTCTATAGTCTCCAACATTTACTTGGTAAAATGACAAAGGCGCCCTTCACTGGCCACAGTGAGAGAGCACCTGACTTATTGGGAATTATACATAGTGATGTATGTTGACCCATAAGTACTCAAGCTAGGGGTGGTTACTCATACTTCATAACGTTCACTGATGACTTCAGTAGGTATGGCTATGTCTACCTAATGAAGCACAAGTCAGAGTCTTTTGAAATGTTCAAAAGATTTCAAAGTGAAGTAGATAACCAACTTGGCAAGAAAATCAAAGTCCTTCGATTCGATCGAGGAGGCGAGTATTTGAGCCAAGAGTTTATTGATGATCTTAGAAGTTGTGGGATAGTCTCACAACTTACCCCTCCTAGAACTCCACAGTGGAATGGTGTTTCTGAGAGGATCAATCGGATTTTATTAGATATGGTCTGATCTATGATGAGTCAAGCTGATCATCAGCCATCCTTTTGGGGGCATGCTCTAGAAACTGCTGCGTTCACACTTAACCATCTTCCGTCTAAGGCAGTTGAGAAGACACCATATGAGATATGGAATGGGAAGAGGCCCAGTTTGTCTTAGCTCAAGATTTGGGGATGCGAAGTTTATGTTAAGCAACAGACTAACGATAAACTGTCTCCCAAATCTCTAAAGTGTTTGTCTGTGGGATACCCCAAGGAAACAAGGGGGTATTATGTCTACTACCCATCTGACAACAAAGTGTTTGTAGTCAGAAATTGATTCTTTTTGGAAAAGGATTTTGTCTCCAAAAGAGACAGTGGGAGTAAGATATATCTTGAAGAGGTTCAAGATCCACAAGACACTCTAGAGGCACAGACGGAAACTAGAGAAGAGCCACCAGACGTTGTGGAAGCTCCTCTAGTAGCACAAGGACCACGAAGGTTTGATACAACACGTTCTCAACCTCAAAGATATGGATTTTTTATGACTGAGAACAAGCATGTGTTGCTCATGGAGCGTGGTGAGCCTACCACCTATCAAGAAGCTATTGTGGGTCCCAACTCAGAAAAATAGGTTGAAGCCATGAAGGCAGAGATGCAATCCGTGTACGACAATAAGGTATGGACCATAGTCGATCCACCTGAAGGTGTAAAAGCCGTAGGGTGCAAGCGGGTTTTCAAAGACAAAACCGACATGGATGGCAACGTTAATGTCTTTAAGGCCAGGCTAGTTGCAAAGGGGTTCACTCAACGTCATGGTATTGACTATGATGAAACGTTTTCCCCAGTTGCAATGGCCAAGTCCATTAGGATCCTCCTTGCCATAGCCACATATTATGACTATGAGATATGGCAAATTGATGTCAAAACAACATTCCTTAATGGAAGGCTGCCCGAAGATGTGTACATGACACAACCTGAGGGATTTGTATGTCCAGAAGAACCAGAGAATGTGTGCAAACTTCAGAGATCCATTTATGGATTAAAAGCAAGCATCACGGAGTTGGCATCATCGTTTTGACGAGGTAGTCAAAGAGTTTGGCATCTTGCAAAACCCTGATGGGTCTTGTGTTTACAAGAAGGTTAGTGGGAGCATATTGTTTTCTTGGTGCTTTATGTCGATGACATATTGCTCTTTGGAAATGATGTTCCTACCTTAGAGATTGTGAAATCTTGGTTGGGAAAATCATTCTCGATGAAGGACTTAGGAGAAGTTGCTTACATTCTAGGCATCAAGATCTATAGAGATAGATCTCGAAGGCTTCTTGGATTAAGTCAGAGTACATACTTGGATAAGGTACTGAAGCGGTTCAGTATGCAGGATTCCAAGAAGGGATTCATACCGATGAATCATGGTTTAGTCCTGAGCAAGAATCGGTGTCCCAAGACACTTGATGACCGAGGGCGCATGAGTGGCATCCCTTATGCTTCGGCAATAGGATCCATCATGTATGCCATGTTGTGTACTCGACCAGATGTGTCCTTTGCCCTGAGCATGACGACTCGGTTCCAACAAGACCCTGTGAGGTTCATTGGACTGCTGTCAAAAATATCCTTAAGTACTTGAGAAAGACTAAGGATGAATTCTTGGTTTATGGTGGAACTGATGAAGAGCTATGTGTAATTGGTTACACAGGTGCCAGTTTCCAAACCGACCAAGATGATTTTAAATCGCAGTCTGGATACGTGTTTCTCCTGAACGGTGGCAGCGTGAGTTGGAAAAGTTCCAAGCAGAGCACGATTGCTGATTCTACAACGGAGGCTGAGTATATAGCAGCATCAGATGCAGGAAAGGAGGCTGTATGGATTAGGAAGTTCATTGTCGAGCTTGGTGTGGTTCCGACCATTGCTGATCCTATAACCTTGTATTGTGACAATAGTGGTGCTATTGCACAAGCCAAGGAGCCCCAGTCTCACCAAAGGACCAAACATTTACTCAGACGTTATCACCATGTTAGAGAGATGATTGACAGAGGTGATGTCAAGATATGTAAAGTAGCAGGCGAGGATAATGTTGTCGATCCTCTTACGAAACCTCTTGCAAGGGTCATACATGAACGTCATGTAACATCGATGTGGATTAGACACATTGATTAGTGTACCTACTGTAGGAACAGTTTGAATGATGATTGTACCTAGTGCAAGTGGGAGTTTGATGGAGATTGTGCCCTAGGACCAATCATTTTATATGTATGAACATATTGTTTGACTGTTTGACTGACCCTGGTCGATTATTCACGTGGGAACATGAATGAACTAAGACCAGCATGACTTTGGTGTATAGAGATACACGCATGAGATGCTTCACGAGAGTCATGGTGCAATTATGTAATGGGTTACAAGTTGCTGGACCGACCCAGAGAGTCCTGCATGGGTTTAATCATAAGCTAGTCTCTCCTGTACACCTGTCACGATGCCCTTAGACCTGAGGTCTTGACTATTCCGGCGTTGTAGATGCTGAACTTTGGCCTAGTCCAATGTTGCCCGTAACAGGGTAGCCATACAGGCTAGGTACGGGTTTAGTTGTTTTTCGTGCTGAGGAATGTGTTTGACCAATAAGGAATTTTATCCCTCATTAAGATGGGAGATATTTGACTGGACCCCTCGATGAGTTTGTCCAATGAATGTGTGGCCACACAGGGTAATGGGACAAACTCAAGGAATCGAGAAAGTTATGGATTGGATTACAAGGATGATTTACCCATGCCTTATCCATGACCAAAATATCGTGTGACAATAGGGATTATGACAAGGTGGTACTAAGTTTAAATCGTTTATGTTAAAACGATAACTCACGTGTTTTGGGTAGTCGTGATGGCTTGCTAGAGTCTGCTCTCGACTTGTGAGTCATAGAGATGGCACCATAATTGTTTAAATCGTTTAAATCGTTACCCATGCCTTACCCATGATGTATCTAATACCCAAGTTTAAAGTGTTTAAATTTGAATTCAAGATTCAAATTTGAACTAAGATATTAGGGTAATACCTTTCCGCTGCGTTTTGCACCATAATCTCCAACAAGAATTTGATGTTGAGATTCGAGATCGAGCAGGAGCAGAAAATCATGTAGCAGACCATCTCAATAGATTACCTCACAAAACTCATGGAGTTGATCTTAATTCTTCCATTGATGATTTCCCTGACGCTCTGTTGTGTTCTTTTGATAGTGCTTTACCATGGTTTGGTAATATAGTAAATTATTTGGTTGCTAATGTAACACCTCCTTCTCTGTCTCACTCACAGGTTCAGAAGCTTAAAAGTGAAGCAAAGTATTACCTTTGGGAAGAGCTTGATCTTTGGAAAATTTGCTCTGACCAAATGATACGTCGTTGTGTTCCTCAGTGGGAAACCTCTACTGTTCTAGAAGCTTGCCATAATTTGGTGTGTGGTGGGCATTTCAGTGCTAAGAAAACCTCTAGAAAGGTCCTTGATGCTGGTTTTTATTGGCCTACCCTTTTCAAAGACTCACATGAATTTTGCAAAACTTGTGATGTGTGTCAACGTTTTGGGGGGGAACTCTAAAAAGCATGAAATGCCTCAGAAACCCATGTTGTTTTGTGAGGTGTTTGATGTTTGGGGAATAGATTTCATGGGTCCTTTTCCTACTTCTAATGGTTACACCTATATTTTATTAGCTGTCGACTATCTCTCCAGATGGGTGGAAGCTATACCTACCCGTAAGAATGATGCCCAAACGGTAGCCAAGTTTCTAAACAGTAATATCTTCTATAAATTTGGCATTCCTCGGGCTATAGTGAGTGATAGAGGTACTCATTTTTGCAACAAAATTATTGAAAACCTTTTTAGAAAAATGGGTGTAGTTCATAAAACCTCTACAACCTACCACCCCCAAACCAATGGTCAAGATGAAGTATCAAATAGGGTGGTCAAGAGAATTTTGGAGAGAATAGTGAAGCCAGGAGGTAAAAAATTGATCTTCAAGACTAGAAGAAGCCTTGTGGGCCTATAGGACGGATTTCAAGACTCCAATCGGGATGTTACCTAATAGAATTGTTTTCGGAAAATTCAGCCACATCCCGGTTGAACTTGAACACCGAGCTTATTGGGCTGTGAGAAGGTGCAATCTAGACTATGAAGCAAGTGGAGAAGAGCGAAAACTACAATTGCAAGAGTTAGAGGAGATGAGGCTAGATGCTTATGAGAGCTCAAATCTCTATAAGGAGAAGACTAAGAAGATTTACGACCAAGGCATTCTTCGGAAGAATTTCCAAGCAGGGGAGAAGGTCTTGAAGTTTAAAGCTAGATTCAAATTCTAGGATGGCAAGCTTAAGACCTGATGGGATGGTCCTTACACTGTTCTTGAAGTCCACCCATACGGAGCAATCAAAATTGAATATGATGCAACCAGAATAAAGAGTTTGGTCAATGGGCATCTCTTGAAGCCCTACTGTTGGGTTATTTCTTTTTAAAGCAAGTGTTAAATTTATAAGCCCAAGTGCAAGCGTACACTACCGAAGTAACATAAAAACTCAAGCACCGGGTATCGTCCCACCGAGATCTTACTTGCGAATTCACTCTAAACACAGGCTATAGCGACTCATTTAATCTAAGCAACCAAATTCCGATAAAAGATTCAACTGAATAAAACTAAATTGCAATAAACAGGTTCCAAATTGAACACCGAAAGAACTTCCTAGAATTCAAGTGTAAAAGACTTCCCTAGGATTATCCCTTCTTAGCAATTTCACTTAACTAATTAACTACTCTGAATATGGACTTACGATAATGGCAAAGCTAACCCTGAACTCTTAATTACCTATAATTACCTTTCAGTCAATTATAAGCCTCTTGAATCTAATTAACTCACCTATATTTCTATGGTGAACCAACTATATCAATGCATTAAGTTCAAGTTCAATTGGGTTCCCCTAGGCTAATAGGTATATGCCTATCCTATTAACAAATTCCATTAGAGAATGAAATCTAGAGGCAATCAATGCAAGACCTAGCTTCAATTAATCTCTTTCAAGCATAAATCAAAGCAATTCATAAGAATCCCCAACATTGGTGGCCACACAAAGAAGGAGAAAACATAATACTCATTAATTGAACTTTAACATCAAAAACATCCATAATCAAAGTAAACAATTAGTTAATCTACATTGCTAAGAAGTTCTAATCCTAGAGAACAATAAAGTTTAGCCTAACATTCCAAAACAAGAGAAATCAACAATCATGATGAAACAAAGAAGAAGAGAATAGAAGAAAAGAGAAGAAACCCTAAGAGAGAATCTCCAAATCTTCACTTTCTCCACCTAAATCCACCAAAATCGTGCTTCCCAAGCGAGAATCCAAGCTTGCCCAGCAATTTCGCCCTCCACTTTCGCTCTAGGGTTCGTCCCTTGTGTCTCTTTTAGTCCCCCTTCGAAGAATGCACAAATCTGTCCCAAAAAATCGCTAAAAGCTGTCCCGACTCGCCTAGGCGAGCTGCACCTCGCCTAGGCGAGATGTCTTCATTAATCCTAGCTGGCACAGGACAGGGCGCCTAGGCGCTCAAATGGGCGCCTAGGCGAGGAGGATTTTTCAGCAGCACTAAAATCTTCATTTTGACCCCGATCCGCTTCATACGGAGAACCCCGGACCTCTCAACATCATCTAGGCATTTTAAGCTTCAATACAAGGTCCTGAAACATTAAAAACTCAATAAATTTGGTGCCCAAAATCGTTGGTTAACTTGGAAAATATAAAACGAAAATAAGTCAAACTAAACTTAAAACTAAAAAATAAACATCTATGACTAATAAAACACTAAATACTCACTTAAAAAGCTTCATTAATAAATAAAACATGGATAAAAGCCCCGAAATGACTTGAGATTATGACCAAATAACTCTAAATTATTAGAGTTATCACACCCGCAAACTTGAACTTTTGCTCGTCCCTAAGCAAAGCTCCAAACAACGGACAAAAACATAAATAAATAAAAATAAACGGAGAAAGAAGAAACACAAGAACACTCATGGTGGCAGCCCAAGCAACATCAGACCGAATACAGGACTGTTTATCAGCACATTACGTTACCTTTCTAACAACAGTCGGACAAATTAAGCATAAGGTAATTTCAAAGCAAATTCCAAGTGTGTGTGTGTGATTGGCTTTCTCAACTCCACCTAAGTTCATCCAAAACTGTCAACACATCAACTTATTTCACTGGCCAATAATTTTATTCACCGAGTAACTAAGTTCTTTATCACAAGACCAAAGACCCATAAAGAGAAAAACAATTGACTTGCAACTAAACTCACTTAGATAAAAAAAATTAAACAAACCCCCAAACTTAGACTTTTTAGTCTCTTCATTATGCTTTTTTTTTTCAGGGGATGATAATAATTCTTCCTTGAAATGTCACTCACCTTTTGACGCGAATGACCACATTTGCGATGCAGGCACCCGGTTACTCAACAAATCACTTATTCAAGGTGCTTTGCACACTCATGCCTTTAGTCACCGTTTGACGAAAGAATAAACATGGGGCTCATGAATACACCTGGTTACTAAGCAACCCAAAGCAGCGGAGTGTTTTATTATCACAAACTTATTTCACTTATTTAAGTATTTTTTTTTTTTTGAAGTTAGTTAGCAAAGCCAAGACTCTCACTCTCTACGGCCTAAAATCTTGTTTTTAAGAAGTCAATTACTCAATAAATAAACTAGTTTTCCAGCACAATAATCTAACATATCAACATTCTTGAATTACACTTAAGAAAAGCTGATAAGCCAACTGTGCAAAAAGTTTTGAAATAAGACTTGAAATAAACCTTATTTTTAATTTCTAACCATCACTATTAGATAAAGTTCAGTGCAAAAATAAACAGCCAGCATTACGAAAAATCATCATTAATACCTAAGCTGCACACCACACAAACAACACAAAAGACAAGAAAACAAAACCCCCCCCCCAAACTGAAGCTGAACATTGTCCTCAATGTTCGACATATATCCAAAATCAACAGAAGGGGTGGGGGAAAAGCAAAGAAAACAGGGCGGGGCACATGTGAATAACAAGTCACATCTCAAAGACTTTACATCCAACATCATTATATTCCAAATGAAGTAACATCAAGTGAGAAACTAGGCACATACAAACTCTTAAGCAGATAATCCTAAAAACAGAGA
>QANZ01036432.1:0-13819 GCA_003254925.1 Chamaecrista fasciculata | reverse complement strand
ACATCCAACATCATTATAGTCCAAATGAAGTAAAATCAAGTGAGAAGCTAGACACACACAAACTCTTAAGCAGATAATCCTAAAAACAGAGATACAATCAGAATATATACACAGCACAGCAAGTCTGAACCAGCCAGTCAAGCAATAAACAATGGAATACAGACTGAACAGACAAGGAAGAAATAAGTAAACATCCCTCTAATGTGTCTTTGGTGGTGGAGGGGGATCACGTATCTCCTTGTGGGCCTGAAAAGAACTAGCCAGCTCTTGAATCTGACGCTGTAAACTCTGTTGGCCTTCCTGAAATTCACGCCTTAAGTTTTGAAGGTAGGCCATGATTTCTTCATGCCGAGCTGCAACCAAAGCTACCAAACATAGAATCAGGTTACCGTTCTTTGCTCTTGCTTCAAAAACAACTTCAAACATGGTAATATTGAATAGAAATCCTCCTGAAACACGCAACAAACACACCAAAATACTCATTAAAACACTAAAAAATACTATAAAAAAAAAACTTAAGAAAGGGATAGAAGAAAGAAGGCTCTAAACGCCTTCCGAGAGATGCTCGTTTATAGTCCTGAGCTTGACTCTTCATGCCCAACTCATGGAGGCTCAAACGGGTGGATTGCAGATGACGAGCTAGTCAAGTTTTGCATGCTTTGAACAGTGTCACTGCATCCCCCAAACTTATCTTCAACTATGGGTGACTTCATCTCTTGTCTTGCTTTCCACGGAGGTTTATACTTGTCTTTATCTTTCTTCTTCTTAACACCTCCTTTATCAATTGTTATGCCCACAGCTAGCTCATCCTCAATGACTGCACTTTGGTCCTCATCATTGGTTATTTTATGCCCACAACAAGGTGGGCTTATATCTTTCAAATCAACCACAGACCATTTCTGAGTGCTTTGTGACTTTCTCAATATCCTCAAAAGTCGACTTTCTTGTGATTCAGACAAAGAAGCAGATATGATAATCGGAGAGGTTTCATCTTCTCCCAAATAAGCATATTTAAGATGAGAAGGGAGCGGCTTCAATCTCAATTGAGATGGTTCCCCAATTGGTGTTTCTGCTTGAACCTTAGGGGCTGAATTAACAGTGTTGTCCTGCTCTTTGTGCTTCACATCAACTCTGTCTATACCAGCAGATATGTCTTTATGTTGAGAACTCAGGAACTGTTCTTTGGCTCTAGCCTCAATGGCGTCTCCCTCAGAATCAATTCGAAAGCAATCTTCTGAATTGTCATCAAAGAATTTTATGGGCTGGAGGACATTGATTTTGACCTCTTGCTCTGGGACTCTCATTGTCAGTTCTCCCTTCTGCACATCAATGATTGTCCTTCCAGTAGCTAAGAAGGGTCTTCCCAGAATGATAGGTACATCCTTGTCAGCTTCATAATCCAGTACAATAAAATCACCAGGAAAGATGAATTTGTCCACTTTGACTAAGACATCCTCAACCACACCTTTAGGATATGTTAGCGTTCTATCTGCTAACTGCAAAGTTACACTAGTGGGCATTGGCTCTCCCAATCCAAGACGATTATACACAGAGAGAGGCATCAAGTTGACACTTGCACCTAAATCACACAAGGCATGACCAGAAAACTTACTCCCAAGTGCAATAGGAATGTTAAAACTACCAGGATCTTTTAGTTTAGGAGGTAGTTTCTTTTGCAAGATTGCACTGCACTCCTCGGTTAGTGCTACTGTCTCATAATCTCCAAGCCTTCTCTTCTTTGACAAAATATCCTTCATGAATTTCACATAACTTGGCATCTGCTCAAGTGCCTCTGCAAAAGGAATGTTAATATGAAGCTTCTTAAACACTTCCAAAAATTTCTCAAACTGTGTATCTAGCTTCTTCTTTTGGAGTCTCTGAGGAAAAGGAACTGGAGGTGTAGAGACTTGAACTTTCTCTAAAGTGGGCATTGATTTCTATTGATTTAACTGCCTAGATTCTTCTTTCACTTTCTTCTCATATTCTGCAGTTCTAGGGTTACCATCAATATTCTTCCCACTTCTCAACTCAATCATCTTGCAATGTTCTGTACCCATACTCTTCGGGTTTGAATCAATGCCATTATGAAGAGATCCTGACGGTCTATTTTTTATTTCATTTGTCAACTGCCCCACTTGATTTTCCAATGCTTTTATGGAAGCAGCTTGACTTTGCATCATGGCATCAGTGCTTCGCATATACTGTGCAAACATATCCTCTAAGGAAGGCTTTTGAGGAGGAGGAGGAGGAGTTTCTATGGGAACTTGTTGAAATTGAGGCCTCTGTGGAGCATTAAATTCTTGAGGGTGATTTGGCCTTTGTATTGGAGCTGAAGAAGAAGAACCAAATGAATTGTTACCCCAAGAAAAGTTATGATGGTTCTGCCATCCAGGATTAATTGTGTTCAAGTGGGGGTTGTTTTGATTCTGGTCAACATTACCCAAGTAATTGANTACCCCAAGGAAACAAGGGGGTATTATGTCTACTACCCATCTGACAACAAAGTGTTTGTAGTCAGAAATTGATTCTTTTTGGAAAAGGATTTTGTCTCCAAAAGAGACAGTGGGAGTAAGATATATCTTGAAGAGGTTCAAGATCCACAAGACACTCTAGAGGCACAGACGGAAACTAGAGAAGAGCCACCAGACGTTGTGGAAGCTCCTCTAGTAGCACAAGGACCACGAAGGTTTGATACAACACGTTCTCAACCTCAAAGATATGGATTTTTTATGACTGAGAACAAGCATGTGTTGCTCATGGAGCGTGGTGAGCCTACCACCTATCAAGAAGCTATTGTGGGTCCCAACTCAGAAAAATAGGTTGAAGCCATGAAGGCAGAGATGCAATCCGTGTACGACAATAAGGTATGGACCATAGTCGATCCACCTGAAGGTGTAAAAGCCGTAGGGTGCAAGCGGGTTTTCAAAGACAAAACCGACATGGATGGCAACGTTAATGTCTTTAAGGCCAGGCTAGTTGCAAAGGGGTTCACTCAACGTCATGGTATTGACTATGATGAAACGTTTTCCCCAGTTGCAATGGCCAAGTCCATTAGGATCCTCCTTGCCATAGCCACATATTATGACTATGAGATATGGCAAATTGATGTCAAAACAACATTCCTTAATGGAAGGCTGCCCGAAGATGTGTACATGACACAACCTGAGGGATTTGTATGTCCAGAAGAACCAGAGAATGTGTGCAAACTTCAGAGATCCATTTATGGATTAAAAGCAAGCATCACGGAGTTGGCATCATCGTTTTGACGAGGTAGTCAAAGAGTTTGGCATCTTGCAAAACCCTGATGGGTCTTGTGTTTACAAGAAGGTTAGTGGGAGCATATTGTTTTCTTGGTGCTTTATGTCGATGACATATTGCTCTTTGGAAATGATGTTCCTACCTTAGAGATTGTGAAATCTTGGTTGGGAAAATCATTCTCGATGAAGGACTTAGGAGAAGTTGCTTACATTCTAGGCATCAAGATCTATAGAGATAGATCTCGAAGGCTTCTTGGATTAAGTCAGAGTACATACTTGGATAAGGTACTGAAGCGGTTCAGTATGCAGGATTCCAAGAAGGGATTCATACCGATGAATCATGGTTTAGTCCTGAGCAAGAATCGGTGTCCCAAGACACTTGATGACCGAGGGCGCATGAGTGGCATCCCTTATGCTTCGGCAATAGGATCCATCATGTATGCCATGTTGTGTACTCGACCAGATGTGTCCTTTGCCCTGAGCATGACGACTCGGTTCCAACAAGACCCTGTGAGGTTCATTGGACTGCTGTCAAAAATATCCTTAAGTACTTGAGAAAGACTAAGGATGAATTCTTGGTTTATGGTGGAACTGATGAAGAGCTATGTGTAATTGGTTACACAGGTGCCAGTTTCCAAACCGACCAAGATGATTTTAAATCGCAGTCTGGATACGTGTTTCTCCTGAACGGTGGCAGCGTGAGTTGGAAAAGTTCCAAGCAGAGCACGATTGCTGATTCTACAACGGAGGCTGAGTATATAGCAGCATCAGATGCAGGAAAGGAGGCTGTATGGATTAGGAAGTTCATTGTCGAGCTTGGTGTGGTTCCGACCATTGCTGATCCTATAACCTTGTATTGTGACAATAGTGGTGCTATTGCACAAGCCAAGGAGCCCCAGTCTCACCAAAGGACCAAACATTTACTCAGACGTTATCACCATGTTAGAGAGATGATTGACAGAGGTGATGTCAAGATATGTAAAGTAGCAGGCGAGGATAATGTTGTCGATCCTCTTACGAAACCTCTTGCAAGGGTCATACATGAACGTCATGTAACATCGATGTGGATTAGACACATTGATTAGTGTACCTACTGTAGGAACAGTTTGAATGATGATTGTACCTAGTGCAAGTGGGAGTTTGATGGAGATTGTGCCCTAGGACCAATCATTTTATATGTATGAACATATTGTTTGACTGTTTGACTGACCCTGGTCGATTATTCACGTGGGAACATGAATGAACTAAGACCAGCATGACTTTGGTGTATAGAGATACACGCATGAGATGCTTCACGAGAGTCATGGTGCAATTATGTAATGGGTTACAAGTTGCTGGACCGACCCAGAGAGTCCTGCATGGGTTTAATCATAAGCTAGTCTCTCCTGTACACCTGTCACGATGCCCTTAGACCTGAGGTCTTGACTATTCCGGCGTTGTAGATGCTGAACTTTGGCCTAGTCCAATGTTGCCCGTAACAGGGTAGCCATACAGGCTAGGTACGGGTTTAGTTGTTTTTCGTGCTGAGGAATGTGTTTGACCAATAAGGAATTTTATCCCTCATTAAGATGGGAGATATTTGACTGGACCCCTCGATGAGTTTGTCCAATGAATGTGTGGCCACACAGGGTAATGGGACAAACTCAAGGAATCGAGAAAGTTATGGATTGGATTACAAGGATGATTTACCCATGCCTTATCCATGACCAAAATATCGTGTGACAATAGGGATTATGACAAGGTGGTACTAAGTTTAAATCGTTTATGTTAAAACGATAACTCACGTGTTTTGGGTAGTCGTGATGGCTTGCTAGAGTCTGCTCTCGACTTGTGAGTCATAGAGATGGCACCATAATTGTTTAAATCGTTTAAATCGTTACCCATGCCTTACCCATGATGTATCTAATACCCAAGTTTAAAGTGTTTAAATTTGAATTCAAGATTCAAATTTGAACTAAGATATTAGGGTAATACCTTTCCGCTGCGTTTTGCACCATAATCTCCAACAAGAATTTGATGTTGAGATTCGAGATCGAGCAGGAGCAGAAAATCATGTAGCAGACCATCTCAATAGATTACCTCACAAAACTCATGGAGTTGATCTTAATTCTTCCATTGATGATTTCCCTGACGCTCTGTTGTGTTCTTTTGATAGTGCTTTACCATGGTTTGGTAATATAGTAAATTATTTGGTTGCTAATGTAACACCTCCTTCTCTGTCTCACTCACAGGTTCAGAAGCTTAAAAGTGAAGCAAAGTATTACCTTTGGGAAGAGCTTGATCTTTGGAAAATTTGCTCTGACCAAATGATACGTCGTTGTGTTCCTCAGTGGGAAACCTCTACTGTTCTAGAAGCTTGCCATAATTTGGTGTGTGGTGGGCATTTCAGTGCTAAGAAAACCTCTAGAAAGGTCCTTGATGCTGGTTTTTATTGGCCTACCCTTTTCAAAGACTCACATGAATTTTGCAAAACTTGTGATGTGTGTCAACGTTTTGGGGGGGAACTCTAAAAAGCATGAAATGCCTCAGAAACCCATGTTGTTTTGTGAGGTGTTTGATGTTTGGGGAATAGATTTCATGGGTCCTTTTCCTACTTCTAATGGTTACACCTATATTTTATTAGCTGTCGACTATCTCTCCAGATGGGTGGAAGCTATACCTACCCGTAAGAATGATGCCCAAACGGTAGCCAAGTTTCTAAACAGTAATATCTTCTATAAATTTGGCATTCCTCGGGCTATAGTGAGTGATAGAGGTACTCATTTTTGCAACAAAATTATTGAAAACCTTTTTAGAAAAATGGGTGTAGTTCATAAAACCTCTACAACCTACCACCCCCAAACCAATGGTCAAGATGAAGTATCAAATAGGGTGGTCAAGAGAATTTTGGAGAGAATAGTGAAGCCAGGAGGTAAAAAATTGATCTTCAAGACTAGAAGAAGCCTTGTGGGCCTATAGGACGGATTTCAAGACTCCAATCGGGATGTTACCTAATAGAATTGTTTTCGGAAAATTCAGCCACATCCCGGTTGAACTTGAACACCGAGCTTATTGGGCTGTGAGAAGGTGCAATCTAGACTATGAAGCAAGTGGAGAAGAGCGAAAACTACAATTGCAAGAGTTAGAGGAGATGAGGCTAGATGCTTATGAGAGCTCAAATCTCTATAAGGAGAAGACTAAGAAGATTTACGACCAAGGCATTCTTCGGAAGAATTTCCAAGCAGGGGAGAAGGTCTTGAAGTTTAAAGCTAGATTCAAATTCTAGGATGGCAAGCTTAAGACCTGATGGGATGGTCCTTACACTGTTCTTGAAGTCCACCCATACGGAGCAATCAAAATTGAATATGATGCAACCAGAATAAAGAGTTTGGTCAATGGGCATCTCTTGAAGCCCTACTGTTGGGTTATTTCTTTTTAAAGCAAGTGTTAAATTTATAAGCCCAAGTGCAAGCGTACACTACCGAAGTAACATAAAAACTCAAGCACCGGGTATCGTCCCACCGAGATCTTACTTGCGAATTCACTCTAAACACAGGCTATAGCGACTCATTTAATCTAAGCAACCAAATTCCGATAAAAGATTCAACTGAATAAAACTAAATTGCAATAAACAGGTTCCAAATTGAACACCGAAAGAACTTCCTAGAATTCAAGTGTAAAAGACTTCCCTAGGATTATCCCTTCTTAGCAATTTCACTTAACTAATTANAACATCCATAATCAAAGTAAACAATTAGTTAATCTACATTGCTAAGAAGTTCTAATCCTAGAGAACTATAAAGTTTAGCCTAACATTCCAAAACAAAAGGAATCAACAATCATGATGAAACAAAGAAGAAGAAAATAGAAGAAAAGAGAAGAAACCCTAAGAGAGAAGCTCCAAATCTTCACTTTCTTCACCTAAATCCACCAAAATCGTGCTTCCCCAGCGAGAATCCAAGCTTGCCAAGCAATTTCGCACTCTACTTTCGCTCTAGGGTTCGTCCCTTGTGTCTCCTTAGGTGCCTCTTCGAAGAATCCCCAGATCTGCCCCAAAAAATCGCTAAAATCTGTCGCGACTCGCCTAGGCGAGCTGCACCTCGCCTGGGCGAGATGTCTTCATTAATCCTAGCTGGCACAGGACAGGGCGCCTAGGCGCTCAAATGGGCGCCTAGGCGAGGAGGATTTTTCAGCAGCACTAAAATCTTCATTTTGACCCCGATCCGCTTCATACGGAGAACCCCGGACCTCTCAACATCATCTAGGCATTTTAAGCTTCAATACAAGGTCCTGAAACATTAAAAACTCAATAAATTTGGTGCCCAAAATCGTTGGTTAACTTGGAATATATAAAACGAAAATAAGTCAAACTAAACTTAAAACTAAAAAATAAACATCTATGACTAATAAAACACTAAATACTCACTTAAAAAGCTTCATTAATAAATAAAACATGGATAAAAGCCCCGAAATGACTTGAGATTATGACCAAATAACTCTAAATTATTAGAGTTAGATCCAGGTTTTATCTTCCCTTGCTTGTTCTTTGGTTTTTGTCCTCAATTGCATGTGTTTTGGATTTATTTAGCCTGAATTTCATGTGTTTAGGAATAATTGAAATATAAGTGTAGGGGAGAACAGTAGACGTAGGTTTTAATTTTCTTTTATTTTTTTATATTTCTATTTTTGTGCCTATTGACTCTTAGTATAAATACATGTATGTGAGCTAATTTGAAATTTTCTAAGTCAAACACCAAAATTCCTTTCTTTTTCATACACTATCTCTATATATAGCCTTTTTCCCATTCGTTACAACCCTATTAAAGACCTCTTGATTTTGGATTATTTGACACTTGTGGTGGAGACTATGAGAATTTTTACAAGCCTATGGTAGGAAACTTAGTCTAAGGAATGACTTGAGAGAAAAATACCCAATTAGTGAGGAGACTGATACACTTTTGGAATTGGTCTTATAGAATTAGATCGCACTACTTTACAGAGTTACTTGCTTGGTGAATTCTCTAGCTCTAGGTTATGACTATGTGCTGGCCTTGAATCATGAACTTGGGAAAGTTGCTTGATTTTTTGGCATGTTGTCTTTTCTCCTACTTCGTACCTTTGCTCAGGAGTGCAAAGTCTTAAGTGTGGGGGATTTGATCAGCCCAAATATTGACATGTTATTTGGTCTTCGTTTTACGTGTTTATAATGATAATATATTGCAATTAGACGAATTAATATGCTAATGGCTGCACCAAGGTATGACATAATAAAATTGATAAAAATAGGTTATTTAGTGTTTATTTATTGTATTTTATCAATAAGTGCTATTTAATGGGTTTGTCAGTGTTTCAGATGTCCAAACAAGGTCTAACCAAAGGGAAACGTCTAGAATCAATGAGAAGATCACAAACAGCACAAAAAGTTTTGCCCCATCGTGTTGGGCCGCCGACCCAAATTAGGACTTTCAGCGGCGCAGGACTCTGAGAATAGTATGACGTCAGCAAATATCTTCAGCACGGAATTTGCGCTGCGCCGTCGATTTGAGCCAGCGGCTCAAATTGGAAATCTCGCGGCTCAGGATATTCCGAAGTTTAAACATATAATTTGGACGACTAGGATTCAAGATACGGAGATAATAATCGAAAAATTACGTATTTTTGCGTTGCGCCCACGTGTTGAGTCGTCGGCTCAGCGGACGGCTCAAGTGGAAATTTGTTCCTTGACTTGCGGATCAAGCATATTACTCAGGGATATAAATAGAGCTCGACTTTTTTCTCAAATCGCCAATTCTGAGAGCTCAAAGAGTAGAGAGCACTGTAGAAAATAGAGAAATATTCTTCATCTCAAAGTTCTGGTGGGATCATGGTAATTCAATCTGATATTGTTCATCTTTCAACCATGAGCAGCTAAACACCTACTCCCAGAGGAGCATTGGAGAAAAGCATGAACTAGGGTCTACATTTAAGGGAGTTTTCTCACACTTGAATTAGGGTTTTACTTTCTTGTCCTTGATTTCTTGTTGAACCTAAGAACTAGTTATAATTCCTATTTATGGATTAAGAGCTTGGTGTCTTGACAATAGTTTTTGTTATTAAGATTTATGATTCTTGATCATTCTTTTATCATCAATTGAATGAAGGTTTCCAATTCTAGTTATGATTTATCTTGTTTAAGGTCTTCTCATGATTAAATTGTTAATCTAGGTCATTAAGTAATTAATGACTACCTTAGGATGATTTGTGTGAGATGCTCTACTTATCGTTAGTAGTGATGATTGCTAAATCCAATCGATCTGTCTGGTATCTTCTTAATTTGGTAAATTCGTTTATTATTTATTGTTTTCTTTCAATCTAGTCCTTTAGTTAAAAAACACTAAATATTTATTGCTTAATTAATTCGTGTCTTAGGTATTAGATCAACAATCCAAACGATTTCCTTTACCTCTTTCCGTTTAGTAAGAATTAAAGTGCTATTCGCTTTTAAACTATACTAGTATGTCACCCGTGCGTTCGCACGGGTTCTCTGATTGTAGTACATACCAGCACACATATATTCATAACACATATATTAACATACATTGCACATATCATATTAGTAGCCACATATCGTAACACAGAAATAAGTTAGGTTTGGTACTTATGATTACATATCGAAAAAGTTAGTTGGTTTGGTACCTATTATATTAGTGGGACTAAAAGATGCATATATTACATATCCAAAAAGCTTGCATTTGCATCTGCTTCTAACAAAAAATTCTTAGTTAAGTCTTTTGTAATGCAAGAAGGAAAATGAAGTTATCCTCTCTTAATCAGCTTTCTCAATTTTGATGTGCTTCTTTGGCTTGCAAATTGATAGTTGGGGAGTCATCATTTCATCTAACGAAGCATCATCAAGGTTGAGTCGACTGCCGTTGATGATATTTCTGGATTGCTTTCAAGATAAATTGAGGCAGCATCCTATGATTGAAATGTTTAATTTAGTAGATGTGCATTAAAATTCTTGAATTGCAATAAATTCAGCAGAGGTACCAAAACCAAACAGCAAAATGATTAGCAAGTTTGAGGGACGAATAATTACAAATTAAATTAATGAGCTACTAAACCACAAATTTCAAGCAAGAAATTAGCAAATTAAATTGCAAGAAAGCAAAAGTATGAGTAACTGTCATCTTTTCTGTTTATTAATTTATGAGCAGTGAATGACACACTTAAGTGGTTTGAATATTAAAAATAAAAAGGAGCAATTTCAAGGAGAATGACAGTTATAATATGCATTTAAAAGTAAACTCACTGAAAGTACAACTGCAGAATATATTAGTTTTGAACATTAAAAATAGA
Organism: Chamaecrista fasciculata; assembly: GCA_003254925.1. Classification (NCBI taxonomy): domain Eukaryota; kingdom Viridiplantae; phylum Streptophyta; class Magnoliopsida; order Fabales; family Fabaceae; genus Chamaecrista; species Chamaecrista fasciculata. The sequence goes on along the minus strand of QANZ01036432.1, from coordinate 3,245 downwards.
AAGAACCTATTTTAGCAAAGGCATCTAAAAGTAAACATGATATATCAATTTCAAACATTCAAAATATAATGGAGCAGTTTCAGTGGTGGCATTTAAAAGTAAACTCACTGAAAGTACAGTAGCTGCTGAATATATTAGTTTTGAACATTAAAAATAGAAGGAACCAATTTCAGCAAAGGCATCTAAAAGTAATCATGTGGGCACAACAAAGGGATCAGGAAATTTCACAGGTATTGAATATTTCAGCTTTCAACATTAAGAATAGAAAGTACCAATTTCAGCAAAGGCATTTAAATGTAAACATGAAATTGCAGCAAAGGGATCACCAAATCAGGCATTAAAACTGAGAAATTAGGCATCAACACCTAAAAATATGATTCAATAATAATCAAAAGTCCATGTTGAAGGCATCAAAAGCATGATGTTACAATAGTTATCTACTAAACATATGATTCCAGCCAAAGCATCAGTAGCTAAAAATTTATATTATAAGTAAATTTGACTGAATAATGGGAGAGGTGTTGAATTAGGTAAACATGAAATTCTAGCAAAGGTATCAGAAATTTGAAAATTTAGAAGTTAAGGTGTAAGTACTCACACTGTTAGCAGTTATTGGTCTCTCATAAGATTGAGTTTGTTATGTCCCTGTTTGCCAAGATTGTGGAGAAATAGTTTTCAATGAGTGGTTGAAATAAGATAATATGTTGTACTTGTAGAAGTGACATATTTCAAAATAAATCAGCTTGTGATGTGACTTGAGATATATTTTCAGAGTTTTCAAATTGTTGTATCCACTTGACAGTGTCAGACATCCTTTTAACAGTGAAGATTTCACTTCCTTTGTTAGTATTAAAATTTGTCACTTCAACCTTGAATATGAATCTTTATTAACCAAGATATCTTACTGAGTTACTATTAATCGTGTCCCATTAGATAAACCCGCAGATTGGTCAATATTTCTTAGAACCATAACTGGAACACCAATCTTTAGGATCAATTTGTGGTTGGGAAGGCCAGAACATTTGATACTATTAAGAAATTCTGAAGTGTATAAAGAATTTTGCTGATTGTCACCATCACTAGCTTTGCAAACCGAATCTGTGTTGGGAATCCTAGGCGCCTAAGGCAGCGGAAGCAAAAATAAAATTAAAAATAAACGCCTAGGTCCTATGATTCCCGAACGGATCCGCTAGTAGAATTTAAAACTTTTGGTTAGTGTTATACCTCAGAGTTTCAAATCGATTGGTTGAACGGGGCGAGTTCCACGGAGTCCACTCCCAGAGTTCTCCCTCTGCCAGTAATCCACACGAACAGTTTCCTTGACCACCGAGGTGCTAGCCTCCAATTCTTTTCTCCAAAAGAATTCTGGGACCAATCTACAGACCTCTGACTTCAAGAACTCCTTCTTGAATCAGCAACTGAGGTGGCGCTTAGAAGAATCCCCCCACAAGAACTCCTTCTTGCCTATTCTTCTCTCAAAACCCTAATTACAGAGCAAAGTCGAAATCTCTCTCTAACTCTTAGAGAAAGTCGACTTTCTCTTGTGTGTGTGCAAAGGAATTTTTCTCTCTCTAACTCTTAGGAGGAAAATCAAACTAGGGTTTTTAGCATTAGCTTAATGGGCAAGTCGACTTGTCCCATTTAAATAGAGAGAAAATTTGGTGATTTAAATATTCCTAAAATAAAGATATTCTGATAATATAATTATTTTAGGACTTGAATTTATAATTATAATATTACTCTAATATTATATTTAAATTCAAAATGCAATCTTGGAGAATCAAATTGAGAGATCAAATCTCCCAATGGGACCCGCCAAGATGGCGCCTAACCTCTCCCAATTATCCTTGGAATTTTATTAATAAAAAACTTCCTTATTTTTGATTCACCAAAGATTCTGAGATAAGATCTTCACCAAATCTTTTGAATTCAAATATTTTGAAATCTTCATCAAATGTTTTGAATTCAAATATTATTTGAATTAATAAAACAATTTTATTTATTCAAACAATACCCCAAAAAGGCGCCACCCTCCTTCATTATTTAGGAATTTTATAATTCAATAATTTCCTAACTCTTAGGAACATTATCTGAATTATTTTCCTAATATTTAAATTGTCTATAATTAATCTCATTAATTATATAAACAATTATTAATATTTAAATTTGTCCCACAAATCTAAATATGTCATCTGTAGATTAATTAAGACAAGACATAACGTCCCAGACATTTTCTCTATGTCTTAAATCGTGTCACTAGCGTGACCCACGAATTAACCCTAATTCGTGTCCCATTCAAATGGTGTTCAGTTCCTGCTCGTGTGTGACCCAGCAGGCCCCACGTGAAGTTGGCAGCAGGGCATCCCCATGACCTACAAGTTGTGAGTGGACTCTAGCAAGACATCACAACTACCCAAAACACGTGAGTTATCGTTTGTAACCAAAAACGACTTAACCTCAGTACCTCCGTGTCAGAGATCCGATTGTCCTACGATATCTTGGTCATGGACTAGGCACAGGATTGACATCCATAATCCAAACCACAACTTTCTCGATTCCCTGAGTAAGTCCCAAATCCCAGCGTGGCCACGCATTTTCCTGGACAGACTCATCGAGGGCGCCAGTTAGATATCTCTCATCTAATGAGGGACAAAATCCCATTTTGGCCAATCCACATTCCACAGCAATGCAATAAACCAGACCCGTACTCAGCCCGTATAACTACCCTGTTACGGGCAGCGTTAGACTAAGCCAAAGACTGACAACTGCAACGCCGGAATAGTGATTGACCTCAGGTCAAAGGCATCGCTACAGGTGTACTAGGAGAGACAAGCTGATGACTAAACCCATGCAGGACTCTCCGGGTCAGTCCAACAACTCGTAACCACCTTACGTAATTGCACCATGACTCTCGTCCCAGCATCTAGTGCGTGCATCTCATGCACCGAGGTCATGCTGGTCTTAGTTCATTTTTGTTCCCACAAAAATAATCGACCAGGGACAATTTTAGATTAATTATCTCATAATTAATCATGGATGTTTTCATAGTAAACATGCTAATAATATGACAACACATTAATTTATCTTCCATAAATTAATAATATGTTCATAACATATTTAACATAAAACGATTGGCCCTAGGGCACAATCTCCAACAGACTCCCACTTGCACTAGGGTACAATCATTAATCTAGTTCTTCCTACTTTAGGTTCACTGATCAATGTGTCTAATCCCCATCGACGAT
>QANZ01036426.1:56894-103207 GCA_003254925.1 Chamaecrista fasciculata | reverse complement strand
CATATTTATAAAATGATTGGCCCTAGGGCACAATCTCCAACAGGATCTCTGAGCGATTTGTCTTGATTGACCTTGGATCTTGGTTGATCCTTGATTGGTTCCTGATTGGTTCAGTGAATGTTTCCTTATTCCTTGCGACCTTATGCTCCGTGGGCTCCCATGCCCTCTATGGCTATGGGCGTCCTTACCTTAGCGGGGTTAAGGGCGTTCTCGCCCATAAACCCACCTTGTGGGCCTATAGCGTGTTGGGCTAAGGACATCTTCTGCTAATTGGGCCTCCTAATTATTGGGCCTATTATCGGGAGAAACCCCATGATTTAATACCAATAGAACTTCTAAAGGGGTATATATTGAGTCGGTCAATTAGGACAAATCCAAAACACTTAAACTTGGGATTTGACCTAGCTCGACCTCAAAATAATAATCGAGTCAGATCGTCCTGACCGAGTCACATGAACACTCATAATTTTAGAGATCGAATTGTATATTTTATTCAGGGATTGATTCGCTAACTTGTTACAAATTTTGGAAATAAATAATTAGTTTTATCTAAAATAAATATTTATTTTAAAATAATTTTAAAATTTAAGTTAATATTTTTTTTAATCTAAGTCAAAATATCCATTATCTAAAACATTGATTAATCCTAAGTCTTCTATTTAAAGATAAATAACCGATAGGCTTAAGTGCACTTTTAGTCCTAAAACTATGACAAAGGTTTCATTTTCGTCCCATAACTTTTTTTGTTGCAATTTTGGTCCCATAACTATGACAAAGGTTTCATTTTGGTCCCATAACTTTTTTTGTTGCAATTTTGGTCCCATAACTATGATAAAGGTTTCATTTTGGTCCCATAACTTTTTTTGTTGCAATTTTAGTCCCATAACTTCTCAAAAGGTTCCACTGTTAGTCCCTTGGTGAATTCCATCCATATTTAGCCATTAAGTATGACGTGACATAGTGACTAGGATCATGATGTGGCAAAATAAGATGAAATGGACTGAAATAGGATCTATATGCAACATATTAAAACTTATCTATACCCAACTACAATATATACAAAGAGTGGTACTTCCTCTTCCTCGTCAGCCCAACGAGACTTCCTCTTCCTCATTTCGCTTCCCGATTCGTTGTCGCCGCCACTTTGGTCGTTCGACTATGGCTGAAGATCCCATCGACTTCGTCGGCTTTCTGCTTGAAGTCTCTTCTTCCCCACCAGATTGGTCCCTGTCAGTACCACTCTTTGTATATTTTGTGGTTGGGTATATATAAGTTTTAATATGTTGCATATAGATCCTATTTCAGTCCACTTCATCTTATTTTGCCACATCATGATCCTAGTTACTATGCCACGTCATACTTAACTGCTAAATATGGATGGAATTCACCAAGGGACTAACGGTGGAACCTTTTGAGAAGTTATGGGACCAAAATTGCAACAAAAAAAGTTATGGGACCAAAATGAAACCTTTGTCATAGTTATGGGACCAAAAGTGCACTTAAGCCTAACCGATAATATTTATCCGACATACAAAATACTATCTCCAGCAAGATTGAACATAAAAGGAAAACTTTAATTAGAAGCTGAAAAGGAAAAAAAAATATACTAAATAAGAAAGAATATCAATGTAGTGATGTACCTCTTAAAATAGCATGCCATATAATTGTACGATTAAATGGAAGAGAAAAATTATTTCCGATTTTTCTTTTCCTAGTGCGTCTTAAAGCTTCCGGCCTTTTCAAATATATATATATCGCTCCACCCCTTTTTTGGTCGTCCACATTTTAAAATTATAGTACAAAATCAATAATAAGAGGAAAATTATTATTTGATCCATTCTTTTTTACTGAGTTAACGATTTAGTCCCTCATTTTTTTTTGGTGAACTCTCATTTATTTTACATATATATTTGGTATATATATATGGGTAAATTATATTTTGGTACTATATGATTTGACCTCATTTCACTTTGATACTCTAAGGTCTCCATTGTTACCCTTTTGGTTAGGGATGACAATTTGGGTGGATATTTCGAATATCTGTCCGAATCCACTCGTAAAAAATATCCGATATCCGTCGAATATCGGATATGGTACGTGTATTGAAAAATAAAAAAATCAACTATCCGGTGTCTGTCCGAAATGAATGGATAGTTAGGGTACTCGATATCCGATACGCTATAATATAAATATTTTATTATTTTATTCATTTTTTATTATATTTTTAATTAATCTAGTTTAATTAACGGATATTGAGTATCGGATATATCCGATTTTTGAATTAGGATATTCTATCCTATATTCATTATTTTAGGGTATTTCGGATATTTAGGGTACTCGTCGGATACCGGATATCGAATACGGATAGCATACGGATATTAGAGAGAATGAACGGATACGAATAGTGATAAAATGAGTAGAAACCACCCGTTGTCATCCTTACTTTTAGTACCCTGAACAATTTGTCGGTTAGTTTTAAACAGAATTTGGCACGTGATCTACACATGAATTTATTGAAACTCAATTTTGTCTAATATTTTGTCACAACAAAGATCAAAAACACATGCTTTTTGAAAATTTTGAATGATTTCAGTGCTGGATGTTGAGAAAGTTTTAAGAGAATTTAGAGCTAGGTTTCGAAAAGCATGCGTTTGATTTTTACTATAATGACAAAATGTTGGACAAAATTGAGTTTTAGTGAGCCTACATGCAGGTCACGTGTCAAATTCTGTCCAAAACTAAAAAAAATTGTTTAGGGTACCAAAAGGATAACAGTAGAGACCTCGGAGTATCAAAGTGCCACGTTTTAAACTTTATGGTATCAAAATGAAATGGGGTTAAATCACTTGGTACCAATTTATAATTTACCCTATAGGCCTATATATATACATACCCATAATTATGACCTTGGTTTACTTCATTTTGACGCATTTCCACAATTTGGTACCAAAAGAAAAAAGTGAAAGAATTGATGGGCGAGGAAACAAAAATCACGTATCGTTTGGTCTTTCTGTTTCTAATCCCCTGATAGGCTGATACTATTATACTGAGAATCCTTCTTTGTTTTCACTGATCGAAACCGTTTTCGCAAACATCAATTTCTGCGATATCTATCATCAATCAATTCGGTGAATCTCACTCACACTCGACGAGAATTCAATTCAATTCACTTTCCTTTTCTTCTTAATTTCCTGTAATTCCCCCACTCACTATGATATTGATGCTTTTCCTTCATCACGCTTCGTACTCTTGAGCTCAGAAATTGAACGACCATACCAGAAAAGACAGGAAGGAAGGAAGGATAAATGCTAGCGTGGGACCATATGGTAGCTATAGCTATCCAACAACGCTAAATATTCGTAGTAGTTTTTTCGCTTTTTAATTTCTCTTTTCCTTAAAATCCGAACAACCTGGTAAAACTTTCTTTGTTAGGCTCTCCCAATTAATTCCATACACTCATCAGATTCTCTATCTCTCGCTCTCTCCATTTGAATCGGAGCTAGCTGTGCCTTCGTTCGGCGAATATGAGTATTACTACTAATGGGTTATCTTCTCGACGCGATGGTTTTCCGGCCGGTCTCCGAGTTCTCGTCGTTGACGACGATTTAACTTGGCTCAGGATCCTTGAGAAGATGCTCAAGAAGTGCTCTTACGAAGGTTTTTTTTCCCTCTTCTTTCTGCTCCAAAATTTTCTTCTGTGCTGTCACTGTTGCTTCCTAAACGGGTTTCCGGATCTTGCTTCAATTTCTGAGTTTTAATTTGATGTTCAGTATTTATTGCACTTTTCTTTTCTTGAAAAAGAAAGAGCAAGTTTTGGTTCTAGGCAATTAGGCCTATAAAGTGACAATGAAGTAGCAAGCAGCAACCAAATTTAGTTGTCCAGTGGTCAGCTCATTAGAAGGTTTAAGTAAGTGTCGGGTTTGAATCTCGCATTGTGTATGCAGCAACCAATTGGCCAGTGACTAAGATCCGCAAATGATTAGTTATTGGCTTATCGAGTTGGGGATATCTTGGGCGGCCAAAAAAAATAATAAGCCGGTAAGGAACAGGTCAGGGGTTGATTTAGCTCAATCAAGGCTGTCAAGTTCAAGACTGAGAATGCAGAAACTCGATGGGAGACTTTTGCCACCCTTGTGGTTATATATGCTCAAATGAGATTAGTCTTGAAATGGATACCCATGGTTGATGGAAAAAAGTGCTTATATGTTGACTAAATGCGATTTTGCTGGTTTTTTTTTAATATTGGTGAAAATGAGCTTTTTACTTGATAATTTAGTTTTTTGGTTTTTTTATGAATTTGGATTTTGTGCTGAGTTTCCGGAATTTTGTTCAATTTTTTATTTCATGTTGAGTTTTATTTTGAGGTTTTTTAGTATTTGTTGCATTTTTGTTTTTTGTTTGAAAGGCAAGTGTCCTTCATGTTATTTATGTAAAGTGACATTGAAGTAGTAAGCGAGTCTTAGTTAGAATAAGAGTGCTTAGATGTTGACTACATGCGTTTTTGCTGGGTAATCTGAGCTTTTACTTGATAGTTTAACCACCTTGGGTTTCTTAAAGTAGGAAGCTTACTTCAAGATGCAAAAACTTGAATTGATAAGGAGGTATGCTTGAGGTTCTTTGTTCGGGAAGAGATGGCTCTCCATTCTCTACAAAAGCAGCAAAAGGCTAGAAAAGCTGGAGGGGGACCAAAATAAAAAGTTGACCTTGTAAAATTCGATTCCTGCTGATATTTTGGATAACACTAGTATCTCCAGAATTCACTGTTTCATATTGTAGAGATGGTACCTTTTGAAATAATATTCCATGTTGTTAATGCATCCTCTCTGACATCCATTGGGAACATGTGTTCTTAGTATCCACATACTAGTGAGTGGAAAGGGGGCACTGAAACACTTAAAAGAATACTTTTTGTTGGTAAACTTAAATGTTAGTGAAATGCAAGACATTAATACATCAATATTAATGAGATGTAAGAATTCCATAACTGTAGTTGGTGCACTAGTAGAGGCATCTGAGAGCAGTAGTAATATGGGAAGTGGCTGATTTGTTCTGAATATATGAATGTGTGGCTGTGTGTTAGTTACTCAAAATTGAAGTAGTAATGATCTTTTGAAATGGAAGAGATTAGTGCATCAGTGCATTTCCTCAAAATTGGGGTTCATCAGATAAAAGAAAAATTTTTTGGGGTTGATTTTTCAGTATTCTTGGAATAGAAGCACAACAGTAGCAGCAGAATAGGCTTTTGTCTCAGAGACTACGGAATATATATGATGATAGGCTATTAATGGAATTTAGATTGGACTTTCAGGAAAATATGAGCTCTGCCAAATGCATTTCTGGCGATTTGTTATGGAAAAATAAAGATCTCTTAACATATTTTGTCAATCAATATCTTTATTGGCGTTTAATTCTCCTTCGATAAGTATTTGTTTGTTAGTTACTCTGCATGCATGTATTTAACTTGGTGGTTAGATGGTCGCGTACAAACTTTTTAGGAACTTTAAGTTATTAAACATCTTGGATGAAGATCATAATTAACCATAGTCAATGCTCTCTTTAATGTTTCTTTCTCTTTAGGCCTTGGCAAAAAGTATTATATTTTCCAGAAAAAATAAAGTGAATTTTGAAAGAAAGGTTGTCCCACGACTGTTTTGCATGCTCTTTTGTGATGGTGTTGATTTCTTATGTCATTCTGACATTATTTTTATTTTGTCTTCCAGTGACTACATGTTGTTTAGCAAGAGAGGCTCTTAGCTTGCTTCGTGAAAGGAAAGATGGTTTTGACATTGTGATCAGTGATGTAAACATGCCTGACATGGATGGTTTTAAGCTTCTCGAGCATGTCGGACTTGAGATGGATCTTCCTGTCATTAGTCAGTTCTCTGTCAATAAATATATTAAACTTTTTCTTTAAAATGAAAGTCCATGCTCTGACAAACTACACTTTGTGATGTTGCACAGTGATGTCTGTCGATGGAGAAACAAGGAGGGTGATGAAAGGCGTTCAGCATGGAGCATGTGATTATCTCCTCAAGCCTATAAGGATGAAAGAACTACGGAATATATGGCAACATGTCTTTAGAAAAAGGATGCATGAGGCTAGAGAATTTTTAAGTCTTGAGGGTTTTGAGGGGTTCAACTTAATGAGAAGTGGGACATATCAGTTTGATGATGGGAACTTGTTTGCGGTAGAAGATATGACGTCAACAAGGAAAAGGAAAGATCCAGCTAACAAATACGATGACAAAGAATTTGGAGATCAATCTTGCCCAAAGAAAGCCAGAGTAGTTTGGTCTGTAGATCTTCATCAGAAATTTGTAAAGGCTGTGAATCAGATTGGATTTGATAGTAAGATTCTTATCAATTTCCTCTACGAAGTATGATTGCTACAGGTCATAATGACTAATAAATTTATGATGACCTCAATGATACTATCATTGAAAATAAATCGAGCATGACCCTTTGGTGAACAAAATCCTTGTCTTTCTGTTAACTATAGTCATCATATCTTTTAAGGATGGCCGAATTCATAACAAATTTTCTGTTTGGCAGAAGTTGGTCCCAAGAAAATACTTGATTTGATGAATGTTCCCTGGTTGACTCGGGATAATGTTGCTAGCCACTTGCAGGTATAACTTTGGTTTGAATGTTTCTTAAATGATAATTTATGTTCAATCATAGTATTTTTACTATTTTTCTGTTTTTTCAACCATTAGTATATTGTTATTGGTGAAGTACTTGAAATCGTAGACCTAGATTCTGAGTTGAAGTTTTCATTTCATAGTTTTTTTTTTTGTTAAAAGTTCTCATTTGATAGTTGATACTTGATTCAGTGAGATGTAACAAACTCTCCACTATTGATCTTATTAATATTGTACGAAAATTTTACAACTCAAACATAGATCCTCTAAGAAATAACCAAGAAAAAGAAAAGGCAGAGACATTTTGCTCCCCTCTAATGATTAGTGAATTTTGAAATTCTTGGGTTACGTTGAGAGAAATTTTATTGTGCAGAAATATCGGCTCTACTTGGGTAGGTTGCAGAAGAACGGTGATCAGAATTCCTCAAGTGGGATTCAGCATTCAGATTTTCCTTCGAAAGATCCTACGGGAAGTTTCAGTCTTCAGAACCTAGTAAACCAGCAACAAAATGATGCTTCAATTGAAGGTGATAAAGGTCATGAAGGTGGTAATATCAAGAAAATCGCATCAGATTCGACAATAGATAAAAGAGCAGATTTGACTGGTAACAGTCATGATACAGAGATAAGGAGTTCCCAGAAGAGCCATAATCAGTCTTTTGGATCTCCAGATTCAGAAACAAACCATGCAGCTTTCGACTGTGCCACTCCAACACAGTACTCTTGGGGAGAATTTCCAGAAGCACAACTGAAAAAACAGGTGTCGTTTCTTCCCTTAAACGATAGCTTCAACCAGTTGCCATTACATAGTACTCAGCATCACTTGCAGTTTGATCAATCACAAACAAATGCTTCAGTTAGTTCCAACCCCTCTGTTATAGAAAGAGAAACTGCAGCTTGCAAAGAAACTAGGCCTTTGTATTCCGATTACACTAGCGACTACTCGAGATCCATGAGTTCAATAGGCAGTGCAGAGACCTTTTCTATGCAGTCCACGAGCTTTATGTCGAATGATCTGTCGTTAGAACCCATTTCCACTTCCATGAAAACACAGGGTCCTAATCTTGACTGTATTTCTGACCAGGATTTATACTCTATAAACCTACTTATGGGGGGTGAGTTAGCTTCTGCACCTTTGGATGAGAACTTGAAATCCTTTTGGCCACAAGGTGAAGGATATGAACTTTGGAGTGCAGAATATAGAGATGCCCGAGTATTATGATCCACGGCTCATCGGAGAAGTTCCAACTTACTTATATGAGATCAATCATTTGAGAATTTTTTAGTAGAGAAGTAAAACACTTGATGTAACTTGTAAGTGCTTATGAATAAACTTCTAAGTGACTGATCCTGTTGTTTGCCCTGTACCTCCAAGTTAAAATCTTCTCATTCCCGGAACAGTCTTCAACCAATAATCCGCCACGCCAGAAACGCATATTGGAAGTTACTACTTTTAGTTTTTAGGTAGTTACCTACTATTATTATTGAAGAATTTCATCTGACTATCTGGGATATTTTTTTCCAGTCAGGTGGGATTTTTTGGTCCATTGGGCAATGTATATATAATAGAAGTGGGTGATGATGAATCCTGCTTCCTCAACTTTGTTGTTTTGTAGTTTTTTTTTTATCCGATTGTACTGGACATGTAGGCAAAGGCAAGCATTTTAACTTCTATTGAGGGCTGCAAACATTAGGTTGAACGAAATATATATAGGTTTCTATTTTAATATTATGGTTTTTGGGGTCTTTCAGGTTTAATCTGATGAGTTGGCCAAAAAAAAAAAGGTTTAATCTGATGAGTGTGCTTATCATATTGGTCTAAATACTTAAGATTTGGCAATTTTTTTTTTCAAATTTTACATCAATTCTTAATTTCGTTCCTAAGTTTGTTTATTGAAAATTGTCTTTAATGAATTGGTGGCAAATTACATGACATTTAATGTAAATTTAGTGAAAAAATTTAAATCATAATTTAGATTGAAAATTATGTAGAGTTTACAGTTAATTCATTAGATAAAATTAAGACAAAGGATAAAATCAATCAAATGTGAAATTTTAGGAATGAAATTGACAATAAACATAATTTGGGAACAAAATTCAAAATTGATATAAAGTTTAGAAACTAAAAAAGTAGTTTTGCCCTTAAGCTTTCACCTTCAAGTGTTGCTCATAGGAATCAAACTAATTATTAGGGAAAGTTATAATCTTTCTTTTTTATATATATAAGTTATATAGTCTTTCTTAAGGGAAGGACCATTGGACTGCTCACTGCTAACACTTATGGAAGTTATATTTCATGAGCTTGAAATGAGGATCTAGTTGTGATTCACTATGATTATTTGGTTGGTCATTCTTGCTTTACCTTACACTAATGGTACCAAGGGTAATAATTGAGAAAATTTCTTTACTAATTCAATGAACATGGAAGACTCTCTGTTGAAAGACACAGGCATTATTTATATCATTAGCACATAGCTAAACCAGAAAATGGTGGCATTATTTATGTATGCAAGAAATGCAACTAAAAGGGATATAAAGTTGTCTTTATCTCTCTTCATATGCATACTAGAGGATCTAAATCCAAATCCTTATCACCTTAAAATTTCTTAATTACAGTGTGATTACTATATATGAGTCTATGATCCTTGGTCAAAACGCATCAAAACCTCTATATAAACAAAAAATAAAATATCATAGACAGGACTATAATCATGAGAAGAACAAAGGGTCATCAAAAGACCTCTTTTCATGTTCTCAACGCTGAATGTTAGGAGCAACATTCTCTTGTCTAATCTTCTTGGATAATGAACTGACTGATTGCCTCGATGTTTGGCTAATTTTTTCTGTAATTTTTTTTGAAGTATTGACACTGACGGGAGGCTTCCATGAGTTTTGAGGGTTTTTGCCATGGCTTGAGCTAGAAGTTGCTTTCCTTCCAGTTTTTGGTGACTGAGGCTGTGAAAGTGAGGTCTGCCACCAAGAAGAAAAAAAACAATCAAGTAATGACTTTAATAACCTTAATTTATTTTATCCTTGAGTGAAAAAGTGAGATGTGGCATCATACATGGGAACTTTACAAACTAACATGAAAGAAAAAACAAAACCAGACAAAAATAGAAGAAAAAACAAACTTGGGCGCATTTCGTTCTGCTATTAGATTGTTTACTACTTAGAAAATGAACTTATTTGGTTGTCATCAATACTACAAGTTGCTTCACAAGGAACAACTATTCAATTATGATTTACACCCTCATGACACTAGATTACACATAAAAGCATCTACCAAAGCTTTCAGTCCGAAATGTAAATGTCGGTACCAGATAAGTAACAAGAGTAGTACCTTTCCCATCTTATTACTTGACAATTGTGATCCCCCATTTCTATCCTCGTTGGGTTTTGGTTTAAAGCCATTTCTCTGCTGCAACTTGTCATCATGCCCTGATTTCTCCTGAATGGAGACAAAAGAAAAGGTATTGGCTCATCAATTATATAGAGGAATACAAGGATCCCATTTCTTAAATACTTTAAGCAGAAGAAAGGAATTCCTTTGAAAGTCATTATTAGGATGTCATAGGAATATATACAGGCATTGATTCTTATACAGTTCCAGTTAACTTCCTGCAATTTACCTCCAGTGATGTCATGTTATTGCATCTCTTTATCTTTTACTAACTTCAGCAAAACAAAGTAATAAATTGGTAATAAATTACTATGCTTCCCAGTAGAAACACCCAAATCATCATAACAGTGGTAACATTATAAGGAAATCCACCTTGCATATCCTTTGCAGCTGCACTCTTTCTGCTTCTTTTGATTTGGTTTCATGTATCCTCTCGAAGAACTAGAATACACAAAAGGAAAAAGCAGTATTACAACAAGTGACTAACATAAATTGCAAATATAATGTAAGAGGCAAGGGTTAGAACTTGCCTCTTTGCGTTTTGCTACTCTTTCTTCACTTCTGAATCTAAAAGGTGATGATATGGTAGAGGATCGTGGACTACTTGTGATCAGAGATTTTGGGCACCTGTCTCATCAGACATTATAGATGTAAATTCTCCATAGTAAAAAGCTATACATATTAATTTTCATATATTAATGCATCACTAAATTTCATGTTTTTCAGGCATTTATGCATTAATAAGGCTAATTTCATGAGGGGTATACAAATTTTATAGCTTCTACAAGAAGTAACAATAAGAGAGTCGTTATATGTGGCAATCCATAACAAGCACAAACTTTGCAGATTTAGCACTTGCAGTCATTCCTCCGGAGACTAACTAATTAAATAGTCTTTTCAGGCCTAACAAAGACAAACCTGAAATGTATATGAAAGAAAAAGTATTCGTGCATGCAGGAAATGAAACTGAATCTCACAAGGAAGATCTTTTAGTGCCTAAAAGGGGAAAAATAAGTCCAGTTAGATGACAAAATACCTTCTACCCTTGGATTGAGGACTTTCTGAAGCTTGATTGAATACAGCATAAGATGCCTGCGGTTTGAAAAAATAACTACATTTAGTAATTCATAATCTCATACATCTTTCCAGTCAGAATAGTAGTTTGATCAGTGTGTAATGTGTTTTAGAAAGGCCATTCAATATCAATATAAAGAAGTTGTATTAGAAATACCCTTGTTGATGTTTGCGATGCAATTGGCTGATCCCTTGATTTATTGGGCAAATTGGAACTGATTCTTTTTATGTTATTCTGTTGCAACACTGAAGCTGGTTTTCTTGTTTCCCCAGCACAAGAAGTAAGATTGATTGACATGTGAAGTGACCATGCAGATAGTTTCTTCTTTGCAGCCAAGCCTCCTGGAGGCTTTTCTCTTTTGGGGGCACCACTTATGCCACTTCTGGGTATTGCAGCCTTCTTTTCTACAAGAGGATATGAAGGCTTGGATGTTGTTGCTGTCATTGACAATGTCGGAGAAGAGTTTAACTCTCCTCTCTTAACTTGCCTTAGATTACCCTACAGCATCAGTAAGATCAATGTGCAAACAGTCCACAATTACAATTTACTCGTAAAGGTTAAAAGGAAATCAGATGAAAACATAAAAAGAAAGAAAGGAAAAGAAAAAACAAAAAAGAAAACATACTGGATCAGGCATTCTTTCTTCTATGGGGATCACAGTCTTTTGAACATTTTCACGCTGGTTAGAATCATCAACCAGAACAGAACTTTCCAAATTAAGGTTTGTATCAACAAGAGGTTGAGGTACATCCTCGGCTGTTCCCACTTTGGAAATCTCAACTTCAATTTGTTCAATGCCACATTTATCTTCGTTTGTATGAGCATAATCAACAGCTTGGCAATCAACTGCATCTTTCTCAAGCTCTTCAACAACAGTCACATTGCTGTGCTCTTCTGAGTTGATCTCAATGGACAAGTCATTGCGGTACCCATGCTGAGTTTCGGAATCTAAAGTTTCATTAACAGATGCATTTGCGTCTTGGGCTAAGACTGATGCTTTTCGAGCTGCCTTTTTCTTGTAATGAGCCTCAAAGTAAGCTTTCATCTCTGCAACAGAACCTGGTTTGGAGGATTTTTCAGCTTCTTCTACATATCGTTTGTGTGAGAAAGCTGAATATTTCTCCCAATTCAGACTTTCTGACATATACCTCCCAAAAGAGATCGATTCTCCCAACAAACGAATAGGATCAAACTGAAATTATCAAAAATAAATAAGCTCAGACTATTTAGTATTGTAAGTCTAGAAAATTTCTAAAATAAGAAATATTCTAAAACAAAAAAAAGTGACATACATCCATGAAATCAAATCCCATGTTTTTAGTTCCTATGTTTTCTTAACCAGAAGGCAAGGTGAAGAAGGATTTCAGAAGCAGAGTGAAAATCTAAGAAGTTCCTTCCATGCTAGGCTTAGGGCACACGCATTCTCTATCTTTCTAACATGTCGAGAAAAACCACAACAGAATAAGAAGCTATATGAGGAAAGCAGTTACAAAAATTTCGGAATTCTCGTTCTGAGCAGTTTCTCAACAACCAAACACAAAACAGAACACCGATTATCATTACCGAGATCCTAATTGAAGAACATGGATTTTCCAGGAATCTGAGTTTCACGCAGAAAAAGTGAAGAAATCTCGAGATGAAGCTCAATGCGAAATCGAAATCGAAAGCGATACTAACCTCTTTAGATGTCAAAGAAGAAGTATCAGTAGTATCGGAGATCGATCGAAGAAGACAAGCCGATTCGTCCATTTTCACACTGTAACGATGAACACAAGCTCAAAACTATGAAGAATGAAGAAGGAAGAAGAATGAAGAAAACACACACTCCTTATGATACGCCTAAACAAATATATGTGAAAGAAAAAAAAAATCTTTCTTTTTTTTTTTTAAATTTTTTTTTTTAATTTCTTTTGCAAATATAGTTATTTTCTAACTCTCAATAATAACTAATAAGTAATTAAAAACGATGATTTTCTGAATTTTTTATTTTTTTTGGAATCTAAAAAGCTATAGCAAAAGCATATACACAAAAGCTCCTTTCTTTCTTTTTCAAATGCAATGGGCCCACAAAGATTGAATCCCCAACGTCTAGTTTTCTTTTTCTATCATTATTTTTTTGTGAATGAGGAGAGTTCACAATAAGAAAATCTTAAAATATGGACAAGTATTAGTTTTTATATATACATGAACGAAATTATGTTGAGGATTTTTTTTTTTAGTTCAGGATATTACTTTTATTAAAAATTGGCTAAACAAATTTGTATGTTAATATGTTAAGAAACCATGAAATACTAATTTGGTTATTGATTTGGTTTCATTGAATTAGTGGATAACGGCTATCTCATTCAATTCTTTGAGTGGTATTTCACAAACCACATGTCGATGCTTTTTCAAATATTTTAAAATAGTTCCACCAAAAAATATTTTAAGATAGTTATGCATTTAATTATTGGTTAAAACTTCATTTTGTCCTTTATGTATGAGCCAAATTTCACTTTGATCCTACATTTTTTTTTGGTTTCAAAGTGATCATCTATGTTTTTGTGATTTTTTAGGTTTGATCGCAAATTATTAAATGTGGTCATGTATCTCTTATTTTAAGTTTGAATGCGATGGGTTCGTAATTATGAGTTCTTTTCTCTGACCATTCGAGACCTTTAGTAAATGATATCAAATCAAATTCCAAAAGTTAGTCACTTGTTTCACATTTAAACTATTGAAGTTGACAATATCTTTTTCGGTTCAAGTCCGAATGTAATAAATTTTGAGCTACTAGTTACTCTTGATAAATTCTTTCTTTACACAATCGGGACTATAAGCAAATGATGTTAATTTGTGTTTCGAAAGTGAATTTGAGATCAAAAGTGACAAGTCATAGAAACATAAAGGACCATTTTGAAACAAACAAAAAGACATAAAACTAAAGTAAAATGTGTGCCATACCTAAAGAATCAAAATAAGGTATTGACCCTAATTATTCAATGAAATATATATATTATTTTCCTACGTTAGTTTTAGGTTAGTTTAAGTTAGCCTATTAGTAATTTGTAAGATCAGTCCTGAGATTTTTTCTTTAAACTACTAGGTAGCCACAATGTCTAATTTTGTTAAGTTTCAAAATAAGTCGAAATTTTATTTTTATCCCTAATATTTATCTTAAATTTTATTTTAGTCCATATTATATTTTCTTTATTTTATTTTGGTCCATAATATATCTTAAATCTACTTATCCTACAAGTTTCATAAATAAAATGAGTTTTTTTTTTTGTTGGAGTCGTGATTAAACAAAATCAAATTAATAAAATCGAACCAAAAAAGTTAAACTACTTGTTTCGTAAGTTTGATAATATCTCTCATTTTAAATTTGAATATAATAAAATTAAAATTATAAATTACGATTCTATCTATTTGGAGCTTTTGACATAACATTTTTTTTTGTAACAATTTTGACATAGCATTTATTTTATATAATTCTCTTATATACAACTTGTTTTTCTTTAGAAAAAAAAAAAGAGAAAATAGAATTAGAGTGTATCATTGCACATGGATATCAAGGATGTTTGAAGACATTGGAGCTTTTCTTCTTAGGAATAGTGATGTATAGAACACCATCCTTAACCTCAGCTTTAATCTTCTCCAACACCACATTCTCAGGCAAAGCAATCCTACTATTATATCTTCCATAGCTATTTGCACTCCATTCTTCACCATCTTCTTCTTCCTCACTTTCATCTTCTCCATTCAATGCATTCATCTTCTTCTTCTTCTTCTTCTTCATCTTCTTAGCTTTTACCACAAGCATCTTCTTATTCTCTTCCACCCACACCTTGACATCCTCTTTGGTCATCCCTGGCATGTCAAATCTCATCTTGTATTCTTCCTCTCCTTCCTTTATCTCCCACGGCGTCCTTCCTCTTCGATAAACGCCGCCTCCGTCTTCCACCGTCGCCATTGGAGACGATGGCCAATCGCCGGTGCTAAACACGAACGGATCCTCCATCATCCTCTCCATCATTTGCTGCACCGTCTTCGCCGTCGGAAAACGATCCCATAGCCCTAGTTCAGTTTCCCAAATACATATCATCAACAAGTGTTAGATTACAATCTGTATTATAACATACACTTATTATCATGTTTTATGGACACATCTCACTTTGGTACTTCTTTCAAAACTGACACGTTGATATCTTGTTCTTTGTATCGTTAATATTTTGATATCATGTTCAATTGATCAATTTCACTTTGGTATTATGTCATTTCAGGATTTGTTACCTTGTTCTATCTTTCTTTTAGGGTACCAAAGAGTTAACTGTGCAAATAACAAGTACCAAAATGTCAATAGGATACTAAAATGTTAACGGTGTAAAAATGAATTACCAAAGTATCACTTTTGAAAAAACAGTACACCAAAATAAAATCAGTTCGTAGAACAAGGTACCAAAATATTAACAATGCAAATAACATAATACTAAAGTGTTAAAGGTGCCAATAACATGGTACCAAAATATATCACTTTTGAAATAACTAGATATAAAAGTCGAAAGCCTAATTTACTATCTCACACAATTTTGCTTTTAAGAGATCGATGTTGAATTAGGGTTAGGGTTAGGGTTTTACTTACCTATGGGTGCTGAAACTCTCTGTTTTGGGTGGGAGTGATTGTTAATGGTGGGTCTTTGAAGATGGCGAGTTCTGTCTCTGGATTCTCCAGCCGCCATGGCCTTGAATCGTTGAGTGGAATTGAAATTCGAAGAAGACGATCCACGTGGTGAGGGAACGTGTAGACCAAGATTCGAGGACAAAGCTTGAGTCATCTTCAATAATGGCTCTTCCTACCTAGACTTCGTGGTCGAATTGAAACCAAAAATAACGAGATTCGCTATGATGAATTGAAAGGCATTGTGAAATATATAGAAGTGAAACAGAAAATGAAGTGAGAGAAACAGAGAGTTCGATTATGATTTATGATATGGACTACATGAAGCTTCTTAGTTTCTAGATTTCTCCACAGACATACATTTCTTATCCAACATATCAGGCCCACACTTGAGAGAAATTTGGAGAAGAAATGAAGAAATGATTGTGAACAGAGAAATTTTAAGGATTAAATAATTTTGGTCATACAATTTGATGAAGTCAAGTTAAGCATGAAATGAGTATATATCAGTTTCAATGGAGGATCATTCAATCTAGGCTAAAGTGTATCTTTGGTCCCATAATTTTAGCAAAAGTCTCAATTTGGTACCATAACTTTTTCTGTTGCAATTTTAGTCCCATAACATTGGTAAAGGTCTCAATTTGGTCCCATAATTTCTAAAAACGTCCCACCGTTAGTTCTAAACTGATTTTTATCCATTTTTTTTCCGTTAAAGATGATCTGACATATCGAGTTGAATGATGATGTGACAAATATGGGTAAAATAGATTTAACGGCAGATAATGGATAAAAATTACTTGAGATCAAAGTGAGACATTTTCAAAAGTTATGAGACCAAAATTGAACAAAAAAAAGTTATGGGATCAAATTGAGACCTTTGCCAAAGTTATGGGACTAAAAGTACACTTTAGCCTTCAATCTAAATGTATTATATAATCAAGCATGATAAAGAGTTCTCATGAATCATCATTGTTTCATAGCTTTGTGTAAGTATGTATGAATTACTAAACTTGAGAAGCCAGACACAGGGGACCAAAAAAAGGGGTCAACAGAGTTTTTTTTTTTTTTTTGGCCAACGTCAACAGAGTTCTAAGAGTTGAGAATATTATAGCATATGGGTATATTACAGATTTTTCACCGAGTTCAGTGGAAAAAAAATGACAATGCTTAGTCAGGTTGACTGTGTAATCTCTCTCAATAAAATTAATTAATGATTTTTGTGTCAAAAATAAAATGCATGGATTTTACAACATAGTACAGAAATTGTATGAGTTCCTCCAAACATAAATTCTCTAATCAGCATCATGGAGTTTTGTGATCAATGGGCAGAGTGTTTCAAGTACAGCCGCTTCTCAATCAACCAGTCTTGTATACAACAGGTGAAGCCTTGTATTTTCTAAAGGGCCAGAGGCTTCAAATAAGTCAAGCATATAGATTCTAGCTTCACCTTCATCCTTTAACCCTGGAATTTACAAGGGTAACATATAAACTGTCAGAAAATCTTTCATTCACTGATGTGCACAATGCATAGAACTTATAATTGGAAAGTGAAACTACGTACAGTTCCCTCCTAAGAAACTAGTAGTGTCACCAAATGGATTATTTCTTGAAGTCCTTCTTTATGCACAAGACATAAGTTTTTAACATTTTTTTTTAATAGGTCGAAACTTCATATTGGTCATTGAAGCATAAGGTGAATTTCGTTTGGGTCCCTAAAGTATGTTTCGTAAAATTTTTAATTTGTTCTCTCCCTATCGTGATTCTGTTTGGTTTTTGCCGTCATCTCTAAGTTAGACAATTGACCAGGATAATCTCTTCTTATACCATGTCTTAACAAATGAGTTGACAAATCATTTCTCTAATTTAGAGATAATGGCAGAAATTAGATGGAATTATGATAGGGACACTAATGGTGGAACAAATTGGAAACTTTAAGGACTAAAACAGAATTAAAAATACTTTAGAGACTAAAATGGAATTCACTGTATGCTTCAGGGACTAATATGGGTTTTGACCTCTTATAAGAAACTCTTGAATACCACATAATGTGTACACAAGCAATGATTAGGATCATCTTGTGAAGACTAGATTCTGACCTCTACATGTCAGTATGCAATGATGTATCTAAGAATTTGTCTCCCCCTTACAACTACAATTGAGAGAAACAGTTATTTAAGCTTCATAACAATACATTGAACTCACTTAGTTTTCTGTGCTGTATCTTCCTCTGATTCCTCCTCAGATGTGGTAGTGTTCAATGCTGTTATCTTTCCAAAGGACTCTTTTGCATCTCCGAAGAAGTCTTTCACTTTATCAAGCACGGTTTTCAGCTGATCTTGTGTTGGAAGCTTCAGATTGGATTAAGCAAGCATGATAATATATTAGGGGGGAAATCATCAGAATATAACACGAGTCTAACGAGAAAGAAAAGATTTTGAAATGTGGACTAAAAATTGAGAGTAAATTGCATTGAACTCTTTTAACGTTGGGCTAAATTATACTTATATCCTTCTTGATCTTTTTTAAAAAAATTACTTTCCTTCTCTTCAATTTAACTTATACCAGTGAAAAAAATTCTAGCGCAGAATAAACTTATGATTTTATTTAAAATATAATATAATTAAGTTGATATGAAGCTCTAATATAAAAATTTTAATATGACTATAAAGAAAATTAAGCAATTTTATTATCTTGGGAAAAATACATTATATGTCGAAAGTTAACTTTTAGAAAATAAATAAGAAAAGAGGTTTATACAACATTATATTACATGTGAAGATTTTAGAAGCCTATGGCAGTTTTCGGAACAAAAGGAGTAATTTCACTTTATCTCAAGGGATGCCAGTGAAATTTCCTCTTACTTCATTAGGCAGAAAAATTATATGAACATGCAGACTTTGTTGCTTTGTTGGAAATTCTGTTCAGATGACTTATTTTCAGGTTTAGTAGATACTAAATAATGATAATACGAAAAGAAAAAGGAACATCAAAAGAACGATACCTCAATAACATCTGACGAAGAAATAGCAGATCTAATGTTGCCATTTTCCTGCATTATCAAATGGAAAACTTAGATAAACAAGCCAGATTCATCTTTCTCATATATTTGAGTAAGCACATATCTTCTACAATGTTCAAACTATTAAATTTGAAATATGGTAAAAAGTTATAAGAATATTACAACTAGTTTGTAGCCATATCTGAACTCAGTAGCTGACCGCAGTACACGATGCTGCTTGAAAGCAGTTTTCTGAATTTCCTTCTCATCCTATTTTGAATTATAGCAAGCAGTCAGTAAGATAGACAGGAGCAAGCAAAAACAAGAAAGCACAGCTCATTTTGTTAGTTTTACGATATCTCGACTAAGTATAGGTTTAACAACTCAAACTTTAAAATAAATTTCTACCTTCACAATAATAATATATATTCCTTCCTTTGACACTGCAAAAGTTTACAAAACAAGTCCAGGCATGCAGATTATAATGAGAATCTATTTCTTCTTTGTCCCTCAATGGGTTATTCTTGTGGCAATGGAAATATCTGAGAGTAAAACAATTCCATGACGATTTTACATCAATTTTCAATTTCGTCCTCAATGTTTGTTTGCTGTCAATTCTGTCTCAAGTTTCACATTTTGGTCGATTTTATCCTTTAACTAACTTCTTTTCATAAATTAACGATAAAATCGATCATAATATGGGACTTTGGAGACAAAATTGATCGTAAACAAACATTAGAGAAAAAATTGAAAATTGATGTAAACTTTGGGAAGGAAAAGGGTACTTTTTCCGTGAAGGATTAACAGTGTGAAAAACTGATATATCACGAGACCTACACGATAGATAACTGCTGCAAGATTCCGTGCAAGCGTGTCTTTGTAGATGTATTTTCCCAGAAAATTATCTTTTGCAGCAACCATGATTTTAGCTGTGGTCCCGCCAGTTATTATACTAAGAGGGTACCATAGATCAACCTGTGCAAAATCACACGACTGTAAGTATTTGTGGAAATAAACTCAATTTAATCAGCAGCTGAAATGAGACACCTTGATCGGATACCATTCAAATAATCTAGCATAAAACAATGAATTAGAAGTAACATTCAAAGTGAAATTGGTATAGCTAGCACAAAAACATCACAGGCAATGATCGACTTTCAATAGTCAGTGACTAATAATCCAAGAACACATGGAAAAATGGCCAAGACTATAAAGTAGAAACAAGCAGACACTGCAGAAGAATTAAGTAATGCCCTGTTTGAGAAACCATTTTTTGGATGGTTTAAAAAGAGTAAACTAACAATTTGGTCCCTGAAAGATCACCGAGCTGACAATTTAGTCCCTGAAAGATTTGAAATGTACAATTTAGTCTTTGAAAGATCAAAATGATATACTTTTTAGTCCCTAAAAGATTAACATGGTATACTATTTAGTCAATAAAAAGGACTAATTAGTATACCGTTTTGATCTTTTAGGGAGTAAATTGTACATATCAATCTTTCTGGGACCAAATTGTTGATTTACTCAAAAAGTAATCTAGTTTCCAAATATCTATGATAGTTTAATTTTCTTTTATTCCTACCTTAACTTCTTTTTATCAATTTTATTTCATTCTCTCTTGATTTCATTCACATAGCATCGATTAATAGTAAGAATGTCACCATTGTCAATTTCAAACAAAGTAGAAAGAAGTCAAAGAACTACTACTATCTTTCAATTTCAACTCTCACAATTCGCAAGCAAGCCCTAAAACAAATATTCTAATTCTCAATCAGTCAATAAGCTCCAGTAGCGCTAAAACTTCAAGTTCCCATGACATCTTCATCAGAGAAATTAAAAACAACCAAAAAATTTCCTCAACCAAAAGATTTTACTCGCAAACCAAACAAACAGAGAAACAAACAAACAGGAATAGTTAATTAATCAAAGATTACGAACTACGAACGAACATTGGCCATGCGGATGAAAACAACAAATTTAGGGTTTCCATCATCCTCAATCTTGGGCAAAGGAGGAGGCGGAGGACGTTGAAACTGACGAGACATCATTCCCCTCTTTCCCTTCGCCTCAACCACCAAGTTACGGCGGCGCCGCCGCTGCTGAGGGCTGGGGATCGTCGCCGGAAAAGAAACCAGTGAATGCTTCGCCATTAATGCATCGTCGTGATGAAGCCTCGATCTCGATAAAGGAGAACGAACAAGTGCATTCAAAGACATGCCTACTTCCATTTTTTTTCTGTTTTTTCGTCGAATTCGTATTACGATTCTTCTGGTTTTGCTCTTGAGTGATGTGGATTTGAACAAGATTGGTGTGTAAAGTAAAACGATAAACGTATTTTTTGATTTTTCTGAAACTTGCAGAATTTCTTATCCACTCATGCTTTGAAATTTGGGAGAGACTCACAGTGTGTATGTGGCCTAACACGTGGCAGATGGACTCACACAAAATTTATCACAAATATAATCAATAATTAAGGTTAAAATTTTATTTTGATCCTCAAACTTTTTTTTTATTCCATTTTAATCTTCAAACTTTTTCACTTATTACATCATTGGTCTTAAATATGATTATGTATGATTTTTCCGTTATCTTTCAACTGGACTCCTATTAGAACAATTATATATATATATATCTTAATAAGTAAATTGACAAAAAAAAAAATCTTCGTTTTTAGAAAGAAAAATCAATCACAAACTTGACTAAAAAATAGACATCTTTCTTTTTCTCTTTTCTAACTTATTTATTAGGACAGAGAAATCATTCGTCTAAAATATCTAAGTTAGAGATAACATCATAAATTAGATAAAATTACGTTTTGAAATAATGGTGAAATAGATAGAAAATCTGAGGATCAAAATGAATAAAAGATATTTAAGGACCAAATTGATATTTACCTAAATTTGAGGATCAAAATGAATTTTTCACCAATAAATTACATGTAACAAACATTATGTGAATAATGAATCTTAATGTAGAAAGTATTAGAAATATATTTTTATATCAGGCCAAAAAAATATTTATATAACAATTTACAATAGAGTATGATAATAGGCCTAATGACTTGAGGACTAGAAGACCTAGACCATAGGCGCTCAAAGGCTCATCAAAGGAATCCCTTGGGCGAGAACGCCAAAAGAGCCCTACACAAGTAAGGCACCAAGCTTCTCATGACAATCAAGGACGCCAAAAGCTAGGCGTCCACAGAAAGGGTCCTAGCATGGTTAAGACACCAAATGCCTTGCGTCGGTCGAGAACGCCAACAAACTGGCGCTCACGAGAAGGCATAGAAAAAGGCGTTGCTGCAACCCTCAGAAACCAAACAACTTATTCCCGTATCCTAACCAACAGATCTGCGAGAATAACGGACAGTTAGGATTTCCACCAAGATCACAACTGATTTGGCCAAATCAGTTAGGATCACAATCGACCATATCTAGGTCAAAAAGGTCTCACTTCACCAGTATAAAAGGACAGCTCCTCTACTGGAAAAACGTACGCACTATTACCATTTACACATACTATTGCTCTCCAGCTATCTTTACTAACTTAAGCATCGGAGGTGAATCGCAGGGCCACCCCTGTGCTTTCATTTACTTGCAGGTGACTTCTGACCCAAAGTTGCCTCATCGAACCAGGTAATGCCCTACGGCCAAAACCAGGTTCATCACTGGCGCCGTCTGTGGGGACTTTTTATTCAAAGTCCAAATTTAGTTTACAAAAGTGTTGATCTCGATTTAAAATTTTTTTTTTTCTTTGGGTACATGAACGATAGGGTTAGATCATACACATTTTTCCCAGTATTTTTGTTTTATCTAACCTGTGTGCTTCATCGAACCAGAGAACTAGATGACATCTACAGAAATCGGCAAGATGACATCCACTCCAACTGATCAACACGCTTCTGGAGCCTCGGTAGCTCAATCCGCACAGGATTCGACGCTTGCTCCACCTCCAGGATTTCCTACTGTCCAAGAAGCCCCTACGCTGCCTAACCCAGCGACTACAGGGCAAATTACCATAACAGCGGAAGACAAGATTGCTGCACTGAAAGCTGATATGCACATCGAGATGGAAGCACTCCGCAAGGACATCTGTGATCTGATAACAAGCAAGGGAAAGCAAGTTGCTGAGGATGCTAACCCAGAGCACATATCACTGGAAGAAAACCCAGGAAACCAAGAACAGCAAACTCCTATGAGCAATCAACCACCTATCCAGGTGGCGACTCAGCAGCAGGCTCCTGGCCAAACTACCCAGCTTACCCAGCAGCAAACTTGGGTGGGCGCCTACTCTTATCAACCTCAGGGTTACTACTACCCACAGGGGTATTATCCCCAATACTACCCTGGGTATGGCGTCTATGGAGGATCCGCTGGAATGTACCAGCCCATGAGCGCCTCAGCACCAGCGCCAGAATCGGCGCCCTATGGAAGAATGGCTGGAGTGTACCAGCCCATGAGCGCCACAGCACCAGCGCCAGAATCGGCGCCCTGTGGGAGAACTGCTGAAATGTACCAGCATATGAACACCCAGGCACCAGCGCCAGAATTGGCGCCTCCACCCCACCCGGCGTTACCGACTACAACGCCCCCACTAGCTGAGGGAATATTTGCCCCTCACGTGCAAGCTGTTGAACTGGACAGGCATTACAAGATGCCCATGAAGCTGACACCCTACACAGGGGAAAAAGACCCGGAGGATCATTTGCTCAGTTTCAAGGTCGCCATGAACATCTCCAACTTAGGAGACCCTCAACGATGCAAGCTGTTCCCAATAACTTTAGAAGGACCAGCTCTGGATTGGTTCTCCAAACTCCCGGCGGGCTCGGTACATTGCTTTAGGGATCTGGAGGAAATGTTTAAGAAGCAGTTCGCCACCAGCAAAGTATACAAACAGCCCATGGCGGTCTTGACCGACATTAGACAAAACAAAGGAGAATCACTGCGAGACTACTTGGCACAGTTTAACAAGACTCTGCTAAGTATCAAAGAAGTGGATGACAACATCGCAGTATACTCGTTCCTGGCAGGAATTAGACCGGGCCATGCACACAAGGAGCTTACACACAAGGCTCCCAAATCTGTCGGAGAACTCCTTTCAATGGTGGAGGAGTTCATAACAAAGGAAGACCTAGACAAAACCCAACGCGATCGATTCGCGAGGATCGAGCCAGATACTAGAAAGCCATACGCTAAAAACTCAGAAAAAGCTGGTGGCGCCCAAGCATCGAAAGGAAGGGAGTATCCTCGGCGTCCACGATCCCCACCAAGGGGAAGGCACGCTGTCTACACAGTCCTCACTGTGTCTCAATCAGAGGTGTTCCGAGAAATATGTAACACAGATCTACTACCGAGACTTCCTGACCGCCCTAGGAGAGTAGGGCGAAACGTCGATACCAGCAAATACTGTAGGTATCATAGAACAGAAGGGCATACGACAGATGAGTGCATCGTCCTGAAGGATGAAATTGAGAACCTGATCAGACTGGGACGCCTCCCATCCAGGTTCATTAAAAAAGATGGAAGTAAAAGGCACAGAGAAGAAAAAAACAGTCGTGAGCAGAAGAAATCGAGAAGAGGAGGCGCTGATGATGAAGAAAAGAAAAGAGATCGGCGCACACCGCCAAGAGACGACAAGCCGTCTGGGATCATCCACACCATCTCAGGAGGCATAGAAAAAAGTGGCGCCAAGGCTCCACATAAGAAGAGGAAGGTGAATCGATTCATACTTAGGATTGATTACAAGGAAGCGTCTAGAGCAGAAAGATGGGTTGAACCCATCACCTTTACCGATGACGAGTTACGGGAAGTCAATCAAGATTATGATGACCCCATGGTGATCACGGCGCGAGTTGGCGCCTTCACAGTCGAAAGGATCATGGTAGACCAGGGCTCGTCTGCGGACATCATCTATAAGCCATGCTTCGAGCAGTTGGGCGTTCCCCGATCAGAACTCAAGGAGCACCATGGACGCCTTATCGGATTCACAGGAGATCAGATACCAGCCCTTGGTAGCGTTGACTTACGACTCACCGTGGGAGAGAAGCCAAGGGTAACGAGCATTATGGTGGAGTTCTTGGTGGTACAGGCGCCCTCAGCGTACAACGTCCTACTTGGACGCCCCTCCCTGAATAAGATGCGGGCGGTGATATCCACTGCTCACCTTCGCATGAAGTTTCCAACGCCCCAGGGAGTGGGTCAAGTGAGAGCGGATCAGAGAGCAGCCAGACAATGCTATGCCATGAGCCTGGCGAAAACTAATGAAGAAGAAAGGAAGAGGAAAACACGGGGAAGTGGATCGGCTGATAACGCCGCGAATAGAGGGAAGCTTGAGAGTTCGAGCGACGACATAGAGGACTTCAGGGATGAGATCTCGAGTCAGAGACCCAAACCAACAGGAGATTTGGAAGTAGTACAGCTGGGCAAAGACGCCGAAAAGACAGTTCAGATTAACATGCTCCTTCATGAAGAAGAGAAGTCCGAACTCATCCAACTGTTGAGGGAATCTTCTGACGTCTTCGCCTGGTGCCCTGCAGATATGCCAGGAATAGACCCTAAGCTCATCTGCCACAACTTGAACACCGATGGCAGGAAAGGAGTAATACAACGAAAACGCCTCTTTGGCCATGAGCGCCAAGCGGCAATCAAAGAAGAAGTTGGTAAACTACTAACCGCGGGATTTATCAGGGAAGCCAAGTACCCTGAGTGGCTCTCCAACGTGGTACTGGTCAAGAAAGCCAACGGCAAGTGGAGGATGTGTGTAGACTTCACTGACCTCAACAAGGCGTGTCCAAAAGATCACTACCCATTACCCAATATCGACAAACTTGTGGATGGGACTAGTGGTCATCAGACGATGAGTTTTTTAGACGCATTCAGTGGGTATAACCAAATCAAAATGAACCCTGAAGACGCCGAGAAAACGGCGTTCATAACTAAGATGGGCACATACTGCTACACAGTGATGCCTTTCGGACTGAAGAATGCGGGCGCCACCTACCAGAGAATGATGGATCTTTTCTTCAAAGATCACATTGGAAAGAATCTGGAAGTCTACGTCGATGACATGGTAGTGAAAACCAAAGAAGGTGGAAAGCACATTGACGATTTGAAGCAGATCTTCAACCAACTACGAAAGTACCAGATGAAGCTGAACCCCTCAAAGTGCGCCTTCGGCGTCAATGGGGGAAAATTCCTCGGATTCATGCTCACCAGCAGAGGAATCAAAGCAAACCCAGACCAGTGCAGAGCAATCCTCGATATGGTCTCCCCGAGATCGGTTAAGGAAGTCCAACGCCTCAACGGCAGGCTAGCGGCGCTCCATAGGTTTCTGTCGAGGTAGAAAGCGCCTAGCGCCGCCTCAACAATAAAACTTTACAGCTATTCCCTAGTTGATAATCTATTTTTCGTCTTTTTATTCATTTTTCAATTCTGCCATCATTTAATTCTCCTCAGTTCATTATGTTTATCAACAACGCCTATGTAAGCCGTCTTTTCGACGCAAAACTTCTATCAATAAAACGAGCATTACTCATTATTGATCTCCTTTACATTCAGGTCAGCTGACAAATGCTTGCCTTTCTTTCAAACATTAAAAGCAAACAAACGATTCGAATGGACCAAGGAATGCGAGGAAGCCTTCCAAAGGCTGAAGGCGTATCTGGCGTCACCGCCAATTTTGGTAATTCCGATCAAGGATAAACCAATCTACGTCTACTTGGCGTCCACAGACGACGCAATCAGTTCTGCCTTAGTACTCGAAGATGGGGAAGAGCAGAAACCAATCTACTTTACAAGCAAAACGCTCACAGGAGCTGAAAAAAGGTATCACCGCCTAGAAAAGTTAACTTTTTCGTTACTTCACTCGACTCGGAAACTGAGACACTACTACCAGCAATACCAAATAGTAGTCAGAACGGATAGACCCCTCAAGCAAATGATCTAACAACCAGATATTGCTGGAAGAATGTCAATATGGTCCGTGGAAATCTCAGAGTACGGGATCGCGTATGAGCCAAGAAGGGCCATTAAGGGGCAAGCATTAGCTGACTTCATAGCAGAAATGACTGGACCAGAAAACGCCCAAAATTGGACTTGGAGCATACATATCGATGGCGCCGCGTCAAACTCCCAACGCGGAGCAGGAGTAGTCATGCGAGCCCCAGACGGCTCCATCATCGAACAATCTATTGAAATCGAGTGC
Source organism: Chamaecrista fasciculata (assembly GCA_003254925.1). Lineage (NCBI taxonomy): Eukaryota > Viridiplantae > Streptophyta > Magnoliopsida > Fabales > Fabaceae > Chamaecrista > Chamaecrista fasciculata. Next base: position 76,234 of record QANZ01036426.1, on the reverse strand, counting down.
CCCTTTACCAACAACCAGGCAGAATACGAGGCGTTGATCGCTGCCTTGAAATTGGCAGCCAACATAGGCGCCAAGAGATTGGAAATCTTCGCAGATTCCCAATTGGTAGTACAACAAATGAACGGGGAGTATGAAACCAAAGACCCTACCATGGTCCAGTACGCCGAAAAAGCGAAGAAGATCATGACCGTATCAGGCATAGACGCCACATTCAGACATATCCCACGAAGCGAGAACGCCCGAGCCGACGAGCTCGCCAAGTTGGCAACTAAACCAAACAAAGGTGGAAGGAGTTCCATCATCAAAACGACCCTCAGGGAACCCTCGATATTGGAACAGGACGTTCTTCCTACGGAAGAAGTCGTTGACTGGAGGACGCCGATATTCAATTATCTGGAAAAAGGCTCCCTACCCTCAGATAAAAACGAAGCAAGAAAAGTCGCAAGGCGATCCGGCAGATACTTCATCAGACAAGGAACGCTATACAGGAAAAACTTCAGTCACCCGGCGGCCAAGTGTATAGCAGGGAACGAAGTCACCAGGGTGTTAACTGAAGTCCACGAAGGCCTATGTGCAAGCCACCAAGGCCCAATGGCTATACGGAGAAAGATCCAGAGAGCAGGCTACTATTGGCCCACGCTACTACAGGACGCAGAAGGCGTTGTTCGCTCATGCGAGAAATGCCAGAAGTATGCCAACATGATACATACACACGCAGCTCCCATGAGCGCCATCACCTCCCCTTGGCCATTCGACTTATGGGGAATCGACATTGCAAGGCCATTCCCAACAGCGGCCTATCAAAGAAAGTTTCTCATAGTCGCCGTAGACTACTTTACGAAATGGGTAGAAGCCGAGGCAGTGGCGTCCATAACTTCGGAAGCCATGGAGAAGTTCCTATGGCAAAACGTCATTACCAGATTTGGACTCCCAAACACTCTAATATCTGACATTGGCGCCCAATTCACAAGCAGAAAGTTCCAAGACTTTTGCAAAGCTTGGAAAATTCATCACAAGACCACCTCGGTAGAACATCCGGCTACAAATGGCCAAGTTGAGTTGGCCAATAGAATCATCATACAGGGAATCAAGAAAAGACTGGAGTCAGCTAAGGGAAGATGGGTTGATGAGCTCCCCTCAGTCCTATGGTCATACAGGACCACGGAACAAATAGCTACGAAAGAAACACCTTTCGCTTTAGCATACGGACATGAAGCGGTCATACCTGCCGAAGTGAACGTCCCGACTGAGAGGATAATCAATTATCCAAACACCAATGACGCCAACTCCAGGCTCCAAGCCTTAGATAGCTTGGAAGAAAGACGAGAGGTTGCAGCCATCAGACAAGCTGCATACAATCAGATGGTGAAAAGATACCACGACTCAAAAATCAAACCTCGAACCCTCAAAGTGGGAGATTTGGTGCTTAGAACCTTCGAAAACAACAGAAAGGATCCTAGACACGGCAAGCTCGGACCAAACTGGGAAGGCCCCTACAGAGTCGTAGAAGCCTTACCTGGGAACGCCTTCCGACTGGAAACGCCAGAAGGGAAATCACTCCCAAACGCCTGGAATATGGCAAAACTCAAGTTTTACTTTCCCTAAGTGGATTAATTTCTTTTAAATTATGGCATTGTTTAAAGACGGCCATAGCGCCAGTTGTACTTTGCTCTCATAATTAATGAATTACCTTTTTCTCTTCAACAAATAATGAAGTTGGCGCTGCTCGAGGGGACGCCCTCGGAACAGCAGCGAAAAGGCCCTCGAAGGAGCCTTGTGAGTATGACACTCACTACCATGCGGACCGACCCTCCCTTGGATGACTAGTCAAAACTTAGCGTATAATACGCATAAACGCTCGAAGCGTGCCCAACGCAAGGCAGCGCCTTAAGGTGCAGCACAACATATCGATCGAATCGAAAAACACAAGTTAAAAACACATCACAGAATGGGAACGCTCAAAGCAAAAGAAATCAAGCACAAAAAAAGCATTTTAAGGGCATCAACGCCCAAACAATCCAAAAAAAAGTGGCACGATAGGCCAATGGCAATCACAATTCAAGATGGCGTCAACGCCATAATCCAATTAAAAACAAAATATATAAGAACAGGCACGCAGGCCCAAGAAAAAGCCCAATGGCACGCAGGCCTAGGCGGCGGCAGGAGGATCCTTAGTTGTAGATGCACCCGAAGCTCCCTTGGCGCTCCCATCTCCTTGATTGGCGACGACGCCCTGAGCGCCAACTCCCGTATCTGATAAGGGCGCCGCAGTAGATGGGGCCGCCTCCCCTGGAAGAGGAATCTCCATGTTGGGAAACCACGGGAAGTCCTCGTCGCCTTGGGACTCATAGCCCTCCAAATCAAAGTTCTCCTGCATACAGGGCATCCTCACCAAGGGGTCATCCTCATACGGGTCCCGAACAAGCCTCCCCTCCATGACCTTATTAGGACAAATCCAATCAGTACTGAGGTTCGGGTTATGCAGCTTTAACTGCGCAATGGCGTTCTTAAACCCAATGTAATTGTAGCGAGACCCTCGCCACTTCACTTGCCGCACAGCCAAAGCACATAGCTCTTCCAATTTGTCCCTTGCATCCCGAAGCTCCTCCTCCAAAGACGCCACCCTGGTATTCAGCTGGGCGTTTAAGGCGCTGACTTCCTTCAACCGATTCCCCCTTCGGTCGTAATCGCCTTGCAGAGACTCTTGGGACGCCTTCATCACATTGATCTCGTCCTTAAGCTCGATCATCTCTTGACGCGTCCTCTTGGCGTCTTCACGCGCAGCATCTCTTTCGGACAAGAGGTCCTTCCGAGAGACGCTGCTAGCAAGCAACCGCATCCCTGTGGCCAGCAGAAATCTGGCCCCTTCCTCAGCAGGATCCTGAGTATTTTCTGTAGATGCCCGAGCCAGATCATCTCGTTTCACTGAGCCCTCTTCAGATAAGGACTTAGAAAGAAACTCCATCGCATTAAAACCAACTCCCTCTGGAACCGCCGGAATCTGCGGCACTTCTACAGTGGGGCGTCGACGTTTTTTAGGAGGCTCCCCATCCTTGGTAGTAATCGCGCTCCCTTTCCCCTGGGAGGATTGAGGTGAAGGTCGCGGAACCGCCACAGGCTCCCAAATGACAACGCCTCCGGGCTTCTTCCCGACGACAGCAGCAATGGAGGCGGCGAAGGTAGTCTTCTTGGGAGCGGTTTTGGGAGCATCCACCGCCTTCCCTTTACCCTTATCGGCTTGACCTCGCCGATTCCCTATGACATTGGCTGATTTAACATCGAGCACTGAAACAAAACGAAGCAAACATTAGAAAAACTTGAACACACGAATATAAAAAGAACTTATAACAATAAGTAATAGCAACACACAGCGCTTAGGGTCAAGAGGGTCAGTGGTGATCAACCGCAGCGCCCCCAAGCGCTCATCCACGGTCAGGTCCCGCCAATTACACTCGAAAGGACCCAAGCGCGGCCTTCTCCAAGACAATGGAAACATGGCGCGCTCATCTGAAGAGCGAACCCAAAAAGGACGCCGTGACCTCGACCCCTCTATAAAGAAATACTTATACTGCCACGACTTCGGATTGCTGACAGCATGATCAAGAATCTGAGGACGCCCAGGACGACAATAGTACGAAATGAATAGATTATCTACCCATCGTGGATAGAAAAAGAAGAGAAACAGTCGAGCAGTGGCGCGCACGCCATCCCTCTGGCATTTGGCAACAAATCCAAGGAGAATACGCCAACCATTGGCACTCAACTGAATAGGGGCGATGTTCATGATCGCCAGAAGATCCAACACCGCCGGATGGAAGGGCATCTCAATATCGCAACCCCGAAGCACATGCTCACAAATCAAGAACCCTCTGCCATCAGTGTACAACATATCAGGACCATCCTTCAGATGACTAGGAAAGGCAATGCGACACCCTGAAGACCGCCGACGAGGCGAATCAACTATCAGCTCCTCGTTAAGATCTCGAAGGAGCTCCTCATCGTGGTTCCAACACCAAAACTCTTTAATAGCATCATTGGTTTTATCCAAGTATGGAGGCTGCACTTTCTCGCTAGGATTCTGGCAACGCCAATCAACGACAGGACGCGCGTTCCTCATTATTTCGGCCCTATCGGGACCGCAAGGCATTGTCTCTGGGGCGCCCTTGACCAAGGGAACTTTAGCTAAACCCTTGCTGGAAGTAAGAAACCACTCGGGATAAGCCAAAAAGTTGACCTCCTCCCCGCAAATGGTTTGCACAGGATTACCATCTCCTATAAACGCCCACACAGGGGCCGTAGCCTGAGGCCTTGAGCGTTCCTCACCCGCTGACGCCTCATCAGGGGATAGCATCTCGCGAATCTCAGACGATGTCGAAGAAGAGGAGTCCGTAGCGTCACCGCCAACCCTGACCGAAGGAGACTCAACCCTTGGCGGCGCTGACGGCTCGGGCGCTAACGACCCAGGAACCATCTTGTTTCCAGCAGCTGTGGAAACAGGATCAGTTCAGTACACTTCTCGGAGAATGCACCTCCACCACCCAAACACCAAAAAGAGAGAAAAACAAAAGAAAGGGGGGAAAACCCATCGCATAATGCGACTGACCACCAGACAAACAAACAAAACCCAACCAGTCCAAAACAAAAATGGCAAAATCAAACAAGGGACAACAAAGGTTTTGGAAGAAGAAACACTTACATTTGCTGAAGTCCATGATCGATGATAGTTTGGCAGAAAACCCACGAAGAAAAAGTTGAAGAACTCGACGAACACTGCGAAGAACATCAAATGCGCACTGGGTAAGTATGAGTGAATACTGGAAACACTCAGAAACATGGCAAAAATGACGGAAAGTACTTACCAGACGAAAACTTCGCTTGATTGTCAAAGAAAACAATCAGAAGCAGCGGAGCAGAGGAGAACGAAGGAGGCAGCGAGAGCTTGAAATGCAGAGGAAGAGAGGAAACTCAGAAGCAATGAGGAAAGAGGAAAATTCGAAAAAGCACAAAATGATCGAGCGAGGAGGGAGAAGAGAGAAAAATGGCGGTTTTCTCCAACTTTTCACGAAAATCGAAGCGCTGCATTAAATGCGCCCCCTCGGTTCACGATTTCGCCATCACGAGGGAGGAAAAGCGAATCACGTATCAACACGTGGCCACGAGATCTCTGACACGAAGATTTCAAGCGACGCGGTACATCAGCTAGAAATACGAAAAGACAGGTTCGTAAGGCGTTCATGGCAATCGAAGCCCCAGAAAGTGGCTCTGGCACAGAGAACGCCCCTGGCACAGCGAAACGCCCCATCAACTGCAGCGTAAAATTTGGCGACAGCGACCTAGGAGGGGACTCCACTGATGGGGACAGAACTTCACTCCTTTTGTTGGGACTAGTGATAATAGGCCTAATGACTTGAGGACTAGAAGACCTAGACCATAGGCGCTCAAAGGCTCATCAAAGGAATCCCTTGGGCGAGAACGCCAAAAGAGCCCTACACAAGTAAGGCACCAAGCTTCTCATGACAATCAAGGACGCCAAAAGCTAGGCGTCCACAGAAAGGGTCCTAGCATGGTTAAGACACCAAATGCCTTGCGTCGGTCGAGAACGCCAACAAACTGGCGCTCACGAGAAGGCATAGAAAAAGGCGTTGCTGCAACCCTCAGAAACCAAACAACTTATTCCCGTATTCTAACCAACAGATCTGCGAGAATAACGGACAGTTAGGATTTCCACCAAGATCACAACTGATTTGGCCAAATCAGTTAGGATCACAATCGACCATATCTAGGTCAAAAAGGTCTCACTTCACCAGTATAAAAGGACAGCTCCTCTACTGGAAAAACGTACGCACTATTACCATTTACACATACTATTGCTCTCCAGCTATCTTTACTAACTTAAGCATCGGAGGTGAATCGCAGGGCCACCCCTGTGCTTTCATTTACTTGCAGGTGACTTCTGACCCAAAGTTGCCTCATCGAACCAGGTAATGCCCTACGGCCAAAACCAGGTTCATCAGAGTATAATAAAAAATATGTGATATATGTAATCTTCTTATAACAATATAAAAGTCAGGCAAAAAAAAATTTATAGAAGATTTTACTTAACAAATTTTTCTCTAAAATATTAGAGTTTTAGTCATCTATTGCCAATGAAAATTTGGAAATTCTACTCATGATAATTTCATACATTTTAAAATGAAACAAGTGTAGAAAATCAGAATTTCTCAAGAACTGTACTACTCATTGAATATATTTTAGTGAATGGGAATACTTTGAATTTTGAAGAGTTAAATAGCTTAAACTATTTAGTTCTTAATCGTTAGATTTAATTTTTTCAATTTTAAAGTTTGTGTTTTATAAATAAAAAAATTGCACAAATTTCAAAACTAAAGAGATTAAAATAAACGATCAAGGAATAGATTATCTCAACTATCTAAATTTTTTTTTTATAAAACTATTGTTAATAAAATATAGGTCAATTTCATAATATTCCTTTTGAAATAATATTTTAGTTTCGGTGCACATACCGTAGAAGTACTTGCAACTTGCCAAAGTTGATTTGTGTGCATGTGGTGATGCCTAAAACATGTATTGAATGTAGTCTATTACTACATATACACATACAAAAATTGCTTGTATTTACGTACACACATAAATATGTGCCACTCATTATTCAAGCAATTTTATCATTTATAATTGTATATTTTATTATTGAGTCACTTCTTTTTTGAGAGTCTCATTCGACCATGTAACCTATAAAAATAAATATATTTTACATATTTATTTGTAGATAATTTGATCAACTTATTTGTGAAATTATCAAGGTTATTAAAACCGGACCGACCATTGAACCGGCCGAAGGAGGGGTTCAATGGTTCAACCGGGATCTAACCGGGGTCGGACCGTTGATAAATAAATAAATTAAAAATAATAAAAAAACCTATATATGATAAAATTTTAATTCAAATATTCATAATTAGGTTACAAAATGCAATTATAACATTAATATATTAATAAAATTTTCATAAATTAACATGAATTAATATAGAGATAATCAATTTTCATAATGTTCAACAATATAATATCATCAAGTGACATTTTATGATCGCTTTCTCTATCAAATTTTGGTTCATAATCAACATTCTCTAATATTTGACCCATAATTATAAAAAAAGACCAAAAAAATCAAAAATAAAAAAATAAACCAGGACCGGTTCAACCGGTTTGCCTCCGGTTCAGGCCGGTTTCAAAAGTTTTTGGCTGGTTCAGCCCGGTTCTCTGTCTGGCCGGTTATTAAAACGACTCGGACCGGCCTAATGGCCGGTTCCCGGTTCAACCGGTCGGACCGACCGGTCCAATTTTAATAACTCTGGAAATTATAGCTAAAACAAAGTTGGAATAATTGTGGGCATTTTTTACCTAGTAGTCCATGCCTAAATTTTACCTATATTATTTCTCTTTATAAGGTTATTATTGAAAACTTTAAAATTTAACCCACCTCAACCCTTATATTACAATATCCAAACATTAAGAAATAATGTATCATTAACTTTTTTTTTTTTAAACTTCCAATTAATAGAGTGATTCATCTAACTCATCCATCCCATTACACTCTTAAAAATCCCCAATCAAACCCTTAATTTTTATTTTAAAAAAGACAAAAGTATTGTTGGTACCCCGAACGTATGGGCTCATTTTCAATTATATCCCCCAACTTGTTTTTGTCAATTATACCCCTAACGTTTCATATTTGAGTCAATTATACCCAGGCCCTAACTAATTGCAGAATAGTCCAGAATGTTTGTCATTTTTAACAAACAGATCCTTATAAGCCATTAACAACTCTCATTCTCTTACCCTAAAACATCACCACCACACTTCATCGTCGTCGTTCTTAGTTTTCTGGTCTCCCCTAAATTACGTCGGGAACTATGATTTAACGACGAGAGCTAGAGCTGCTGATATTTTTACTCAATTTCTCCGTATTCAAGGCTCATCTGCGTGTTTGTGTGTGGTTGCTAGAACTGTGGAAAACAACGGGGAGAGGTTTTTTGGGTTTCTCAATTGCAATGACTAGTTTGTTAAAGATGACAAACATTCTGGATTATTCTGTAATTAGTTAGGGACTCGTGTGAAAGGAAAATCTTGAGAGAATGGAGGATTTCTAAATAATGGAAACTTAAGCACCTTAAAACAAAAATAAATGTCGGATTGAAATATAATTGACTCAAATGTGAAACGTTAAAGGTATAATTGACAAAAAAAAAAAATACACCGGGGATATAACTTCAAATAACCCCATAATTAAAGTATCAATAGTACTTTTGCCTTTAAAAAATTATGGGTCAATCTACTGTTATATCTGACATGAAAAATAAAATATAAAATAGGTTCTTTTTTTCTTTAAAATGAAAATGAATGACTACAGAGTACAGACGTCACTTGGGTAAAGAAAAGTCACAAATTGAGACACTAGTTTAGTAGTTTTTATATATTGCGTTTACTGTTTAGTAACCTCATCAAGAAGTCAAGTGAGCCAAAATGCCAAATATTGTGAGAAAGCCCTTCCAAATTTGGAAAGACCAAATAACAAACTAACAACAAGCCCTTCAAGTGAAACAAATATTATCAGTATCTATAATAGATTAATAGTAGCATTTTACTAACAGTGGAAAACCAAATTCTACAATGATTAATGAATGAAATGATACTTTGATACATACACGTGAAACCACATTGAATAATGCAAATATTGAGAGAACAAAGTCTGACTCTGAGCATGTAAAATACCTCAGAATTAATATGAATGAGTAAACTATCAATATAATCCCTAACTTATGTGAGCATTATTATTTTAGTCTTTGAATTTTTGAAATGTCTGATTTAATCCCGCTATAATTTAATTCCTCCGAAGACTGAGTTGTACACTGCTAAGATGTTCATAGAGGGACTAATTTATAGCAAGTTATGAATTTTCGAGAACTAAATCAAACATCTCAAAAAGTCAGGGACTAGAATGACAACGCCCATATAATTTAGGGATTAAAATGTAAATTTACTCTATATGAATTGTTACAATGGACCAGAACTATGATGGGGCCAGAGGCTAAGCCCATATACATAAAAGCCCAATGGAATGGGCTTGGGCCTAAACCTGGCCATCAAAAGGTCTACTCAGATTATGGCTGCTTCTTGCTAACCCATTAAAATCATGAATGGGATTGCCAAAACTCAAAATCACAAGCAAAATCCCTTCACTCACTACACATTATCTTAGACTCCCATCAGCATCCAAATCTCAGAAGAAAATCAACAAACAGCAAAGAAAATCAACAACTATTGATGAGAATTTAACCTCCTGAAGCACAAGAACCATTAATGCCACTGTGAGAATCAGAAAAAAAAAATGCGAGAAAAAGAAATCATCTGACTGAATCTTTAAGATGTTTGGGTGGTTGTAGGAGATGGGATAAGAATAGCCTCACTAATTGCAGACTTTGAAGCAGCAATCTCTTCTAAGCGCTTCCATGCGGCTCGATGTTTAGTTTCTACCTCTTCTAGTTTTGCTTCTTCTTCCTGAAATTTATGCAGGCACTCCTCGAATAACTCAGGATCAACATCGGCGAAAATCTTGCGCACATTAAGTGTCAAGCTCTGGACGACCTGATTCCAGTGCGAACGACCACTTTTCTCCAAGGCAGGGAAGATAATGGGCAGTATTACTTTACGATTTTGTCGGATTAAATTCTCAATATGATCATTGTTCCACAGGTACAGGGCCCTCTCTGCCACCTGTAAAATGAGAGTATCATTTTGTTAAAGTCATTTTTATAAGATCTCATTTGAAAAATAAGGAATCACTATATATACCACACCAAAAATGGAACATAGCTTCAAAATTGCATCAAAGATTCATAACAGTGTCATTAACTACACAAACCATCTGAAACAGTTGAGCCTTTCCTCCAGATCATTTCATATAATCAATATCATTTTTCCTATACTATTCTATTAGCTGATGTTACAAAACTTTAAAGAAAATGGTTGGTTCTATCAAACCTAATTTCAATGACTAATTAATTAAAAACAAATAGCAAACCTTGTCCTTATATACTGACTAGTCATTAAAGAAACCATAAAAAGCTAATTCCTTTACATCCTCGATAACACATCACAAGTTGCTCACGCTGCGTCTGATTAATACTCGATAAAAAAAATCCAATCAATGCCACCAGTATAACCCTAAGTACTATGACGTTATTGATTTGACCACCATGACAGCAAGACTATGCCAACACCACACAAACTTTGTACCACTACTGATACGTCAACTGTAAAATTCTGCTGTACCTGTATCAGCCAAACAATATTGGTAAGTTGCCAATTTGAAACACCTTACACACCTTCTAACATCACTGAAGCTGCAATCACAAATTAGAGGCCTATATCTCCTATAAATGCCACAACTAGATAATGCACATCAAACACCACCCATATACATGAGAACTACGACGAGTCAATACAAAAGGATAATGCGGTAATAAAATTTACAGAATCCTAATAGGAAGTAATGTTACTCTACTCCAATGTGAGCTAATGGAAAACTTAATGATAATACACAAATGTCCTACTTATAAGGAATAATGTCTGTAAAAAGGACTAATCAGTAACCATGGTAAATCAAAATCGTATTTATTGAATATGTTGACCAAGTCCGGGTTCTGAGGACTTTCAAACGGTTTTTCTTTACAGTAAAAGACAAGACATGTGTACCTGGTAGAATTTGAATATGCAATCTCACTTTAAAACTATCTTTTTGAAGGAAGTGGTTTTAAACCAGTACGATAAAGCGGAAGTAGAGAGAAAAAGGAAGGAAGGGAAAAGAGATGGATAGACCAAAAAGTGTTCTATGTTTGGGTCTCATCACATGACTTAAGAAACTAAATCCATGTTTAATTCTGACATAATGGCCAAAAAAAAAATCTGACATAGGTCATCTATTCCTTTTTGGAAGCATCATCAAGAAGGCAACACCATCCGATTCCAAGGCTAAAGATGAATGTACTAAAAATAATAGAGTAAACTTATTTTTTAGTACTTAAATTTGTCCTAAAACTAAAGTTTAGTCCCTGAATATTGAAAATACACTGTTTGGTCCATAATTGTTTTACAAACATCGATTATTTAGTCCTTACAGAAAATCAGGGAACCTTTGTAGAAAAAATAAAGGACTAAAAAGTGTATTTCCAATATCCAAAGATAAATTTTACTTTTGGGACAAATTCAGGGATTAAAAAATAGATTTTCTCAAGAATAATACAAGGACACGACAATGGCTTGGTTCCCAAAGATGCCAATTCGGGGAAAGCTCTACCTTTTGTTCTTTTTAAGCTCAAAGGGATTAGTCTTTTATCGAATTGTGTAAGAGATACCCTCGGTAAAACCTTAATAATTGAAGGACAAGACCAAGATAACCCATTTCATACCAAATTATTTCCAGAAATTAGTAAGCACTAGAGTAAGTTAATCAGGATTATCAGTAATTAACAGTTTCAGAATTAATAGTACAAGAACCAACCAGTAATCGTTCCTCATAGACCAACCATTTTGGCTCCAATGAATTCAAGTTAATATCTTTCTTAACCCATTTTCTACACTTAACCTTGTCTGCTCAAAAATAGTAAAATTGCACTACAATATTTTTTTTTTTTTTTATGCAGCTCTATATAAAGTAACTGTTTTAATTTCTTTCTTTTTTTGGAACTAAAACAACCATTTCAATTTTAATACCAATAAAATACTCCAAATGTTATTTTATATCATTACTAGATCAAAACATACACATGGCTTGGGTCAGCATCAAGTTCAGAAATGATATATGAAACCATCAATAAGTTCTCCAGCATTTTTATAAGCTTTTCAAAAGGCAGTTTATGTCCAGTTGTAACAAATAATAGGCACAGATCAAAATCATTATTGATGATGATGATTATAAAAGAAATATTGAGTTCCACAATATCTTTTAATCTCATTTTATCAGCCATGTAAGATGTGTCAGTGTAAGACTAAATACAAACTCTACATCCTACACTATTCTCACCGTGTGATTTCAGTATTAGCCCTTACAAGAATAACATCTTACAGCTATGTCCCAGACTAAACCAGTCAGCGAAATTGTGAAAGGATATGTCATCATAATAGGGCTGGCTTACGAGTACTTGCCCTCCCTCAATTGACTATCGAAATATTTTTATTTAGGCTAAAATGCATAAAACCCCCTTGAACTTTAGACATTGTACAAAAAAAACCCCTAAACTTTGAAAAGTGACAAAAGACCCCTTGAACTTTTGATTTTGTACAAATAACCCCTTTAGATAAGATTTTAATTGAGAAAAATCAAGTTTATCTGTTATTTTATGATTGTTGTTGTATTTTGCATTGATTCAAATTTGAAACTAATTATTGTAATTTATAGTAGCTAAAAAAATAAAATAAATGATGAATCTTTCAATACAAATTTTAATAAAAAGGGTTATTTACACAAAATCAAAAGTTTAGGGGAGTTTTGTACATTTTAGCCTTTTATTTATAAACAGCGATAAGTCTATTACTGAGAGACAGAAAATATGGCAGGATAATTTATATATATCAACAGAAACCAGTTTGGCATAAAATTCTGCTAACTTTGTGGTACCTGAAAGTGTGAACTGCTCAAGCAGCGAGCAATTTGTCGGAACAGGGGAACCATACATCTCTGGAATTCTGCTGCCTGAGTTGCTTCCAGTATTTCCTCTAGCTCAGTGAGAAACATTACTTCCTTTGAACTATTAGTGATAGGCCAGTATTTCAATAAACCCCTAATTACAGTGTCTGCAAGCTTGGTGTCCTTTTCCACAAACTGTGTAATACAATATGACAACTGCTGATGGTACATAGCTAAGCATTTCGGTTTATGAAGTGGGATTAAAGCACGAACAAGAAATAATTTGTGCTCTTCTTTTAGTGGCAAAGCAAACCCATTAATTATACTGCCCAGTACTTCTAGAAGCTCAGCTATCCCATTAAATTTCTCTGTTTCGAAAATAAAACGGAAGAAGATATTGTTGATAGATTTCCGAATGAATGGGCGATGCACCATAAACTTTCCATAGATCCGATGCAGGATAGTCTTTAAATATTCCCTCTCTCTTGGATCCTCGGAGTCAAAGAGATCTAACAATCTGAGAACAAAAGAGTGGTCTATGTACCTCTTTGCCAACTTTGCATCTGTTTCGGGAGACGCAACAAACCTAAGAAAAAACTCATACACAATCTGCAAGTGAGACCATGCCGGTTCCATCAGTGGCTCCTCATCTTCCAGATCAAAGGCTTCGGAACCCTTGTTCTCACGGGGCTGTGGATTGAGTGACCTGAACAAATTTGCAGATACCATCTTGATAATTTCTTGCATGGCAGTTTCAGTGAATTTAGCATTCACAGAAGTAATATATTCCACCAACTCAAGCAATGTCTGTCTTTTGATTTCTTTTTCCTTTACATCCTTTGTCGGCTCTGTGAAGTCAAATACTACACAGCACAAATTCAGTTTTCTAATAAATAAGTTTTGCTTCTCAGAGCTTGGAACATCCCTAAATCCTGGCAAAGCCTCATATGGAATAATTACCGCACTACCATTCACTCTTGAGTTTACAACAGAAGGAACTTTATTTCCTTGACCATTTGCTGAACCGGAAGCAGCTTCAGTGCTCGAATGTAATGTACTATTCGAGCTCAGTGATCCGCTGCCCACAATATCAGCAGCTCTAGAACCAGTCGTGTGAAGTGAAGAGGTTGATGATGAACCCCCAAATTCATACTTTTCAGCTGACTTTGATGGCTTCCTCGGAAGCTTGCCAAGTATCTGTTTGATCATTATTTCGAATCTAAACCAACTAAGCTATATGTAGCCTCTAGAGCAGGACCCAATGCAACAAGAACACAATATCCTCGCTTTTGCATTCAGAGACGCTAAACCCCAAACATACAAAAAAAGAAAATGTTAACATATAAAGTCAACAACTGAACCCAAAGAGCTGCGAAAACTAAATAATAGGAACAGATAGTTATATACTATAAAGTATAGTATCTACAATAAAAGATCCTATTTAACCTTGATTTAAACTAGATTACGAAGTTGCCCCAAAAAAAAAAAAATTCAAGGCAAAACAAATGGCGGAAGTACCAAAAATAAGCTTCAAGAACAGGCACCCTTTTCCCAAACTAGTAATGATCACTGATTAGAAAAGACCCAGAAGCATTATTAACCAAAGCATCAAACTAAAAGCAGAATAATCACTTATTCAGGAAAACAAAAATACCCAGACAAATCGAGGAATCCCCTTTTATCTGATAAGTCAGGACAAATCAAGAACCGGAAATTACACCCTTTGATTCTGAATTCAAAAGCGCGTAAGCATAAAAACCAAAAGCTAAAAGCACACACACTAAACTAGAAACTAGTGTAATTTCACAGAAACACTGTATGCTTAATCATTTGAAGACAGGGTAAAAACTAAAAAAGTATGATTTCTCACCTCTTCGCATTATTTCTCGTTTAATCCTCGAGATTAGCGGTACAGTGACACGAACAACGTGACGATCTACGAGCGATCCAGAACAATAAGGAGGTTAGCAGTTCTTCGATAATATGGTGTGCGAAACAAACAACCCTTTGAGAAAATAGGAAAAAAATTGTTAGGAGTACGAAGTTGAGAGTAAAGAGGCAAAAGCGATTGCGAGAAAAAATGTAGAAGATAGAAGAATCCCAGGTGAAAAAACTGAAAAGAAAAGACGAATCTTTTTTGATTCCTGCTTAAGCAAAATCTTATTAGTAGACAGACAGCTAGAGGAGGCGAAGAATTATATCAACCAAAAATAAAGAAATAAATAAAGCTGAGGAAGAAAAAAAAGGCAAAGATATTCCTTTTTTATTTTTGGTCAAAGGGTCATTTTGGTCCTAAATGTATGTCTTAATGTTCATTTTGGTCCATTATGTTTCAAAATGTTCAAATTGGTCCTAAATGTTGGCAAAATGATTCACTTTAGTCTTAAATATTGGTAAAATGTTTTATTTTGGTTCCAAACTATTGAATTTGGTCATATTTTTCTTGTTTCTCATTTCAAGTTCAAAGAACTTGTAGATCAACTTTGCTTATATTTGACCATGAAATGAGCGGTCTACTTTCTAAGACCGATTTGACCTCGTTTGCTGATGACCCCAACTGGATAGAGAAAGTACTATTTGAGAGCAATATGTAGCTCTATACTCATCAAGTTTGAAGTTGAAACAAACCATATTCAATAATTTGGGATCAAAATGAAACATTTTGCAAACATTTAGGACCAATTTGAACATTTTGAAACATAATAGATCAAATTGAACATTAGTACATACATTTAGGACCAAAATGACCCTTTAACCTTTTATTTTGTCTCTTTTTTGAGTGGGGCAGTGATTTTGAATTGGTACGTAAGTCGTAAGAGACTAGAGAGTGAATTAACGCAAAAAAATAAAAATAATAATTTTACCAATAATAATAATAATAATAATGGATAATCATGGTTGACAAGAATAAAATTTGATTGAGCAGCTTAGTTAATTTATCCACTTTTGAGTCCAATTTTCATCCATGATGTTAACCTCTCCTCAATGATGTTGATGTAATTAATGATATATATCTATACTATCTATACTATATATATATGGAGGGATTGGTTTCAGGGTAAATAAATATAAAAAAAAAAATTAGTTGAAGCACATATATGTGTTTTGATATATAAAAAAAAATTTAAAAAGATTAATTTGATTATATATTTCAAAATTAAATTATACTATTTCAGTATAATAAACGAAATTACATAATAATATATGAGTTTTCACTATTACTTTCAAAAAATTATATATTATGAGTTAAATAATTTTATATTTATTATAATATAATTAAAATATTAATTTTTTTTACATTTTAAATTTTTTAAGATATATTGATAATATTAAAATGATAGTTTTGCTTTAAAAAAAAAAAGGCTCCCACCAATTAAATATTAGAGTCCCATTATTAGCCCTTTTGAAATGGCATTTTTGACTTTTAAATCGCCAATCCACATAGAGAGGATAGCGATTGCGAGTTGCGACTAAAAATGTTGATAACTGAAAACGCTTTCTATTGGATCACACAATTTATATATATATATATATATACTTTTTAAAAAAGAATAAAAATAATAAACGAGAAAATTTATAATAGACTTAATTGTAATAGAAGGTTCCCACGTTAAAATTTTGATGCCTGAATTAGTAAGAGACAATGGTAACATTAGAATTAAGAAATATACAAGAATTAGCTAAATGATGATTTACACATTTTAAATAAATAAAAGATAAAAGACAAACGCAAGAAAACACCCCGGCACTCAAAGAGACTTATCAAGGCAAGTCACGTCATTGCTGAGCATTAAATGCGATGATCCTAACATTTAATGCAAAGATTCTTAAGGTCACTCTGATAAGACAAAACTATGCTGGCCACATTGTATTTTCCAACAAAGACATGTATGAAATGACCAAAAGGCCCCGAGCCCGCGAAGATAAAACAAGACACATTTAATACTCTCACCTATTCCCATAAAAATGGAGAAAAGTTTTACCGACAATCCGAACGTCAACCGTAAAAGCTCGACACATCGGATGTTACCGCTGGGCCACGTGCTGGCCCCATCACCCATGCACTTCTCACCTTTTCACTAAAATCTCGTACAAGCTTAGACAAAAAGATACCAGAGATATAAATACTCACACACAACTCATAACAAGGTACGCAACTCATTAGACAAAAAAGCTAACTCCACTATCGACTACTGACTCAAACATCGGAGAAGAAACACAATGAACCCTGTGCTTTCTTTGTTTTGCAAGTTTCGGCATCGCCAACTCGCACCAGAGTTAACTCATTTGTAAATTAAAGGTTAGATTTATCCTAATCCAACTTTGTAATTTTTAAATGATATTTGGATCGAGGACTATTATAATCTATATATATATATATAAAAGTTTGACATAATTCAGAATTAATTTTTATTAGGTAAGTAATATTGGTGAGATTGACATGAAGATGATTATAATAAAATTAAGGCAAAACACCCTTTCATGCCCTTAACGTTTGCAGTGATTTTCAGTTATGCCCTTAACGTTTCATTTTGTTCAAGCATGCCCTCAATGTGCAACCAACGTTTCAATTATGCCCTCAATTTTGACTCAACGCACATGTGGCAATTTTTTTTGCTTATGTGTCATTTTTTTTGTTTGACTTGATTATGTGGCATCATGACTGGGCATTCTTATTTTTTTTTCCACCTTGGCATGATGACTGGATTTACATTTTTGAACATAAAAATTAAGTAAACTAGCAAATCAGTCCCTGGATTTACATTTTTCATCATCTTCATTCATTTTAGTCCCAAATTCTCAATAAAATTGTAAAGTGTCCCAAAACACTTCCAAACATTTCAATTTAGTCATTAAAAGTATTAAAAACCCTAAAACCTAAACTCTAAATCTTAAAACTATAAACCATAAACCCTAAACTCTAAAATTCTAAACCCTAAAACCCTAAACCCTAAAAAATCTAATTTGAGCAATTAGGTCCCTCACCCATTCTTATCCCATTATTCTCAATTCCCCCTCTTTTTATCATCTTCATTCATTTTAGTCCTAAATCCTCAAAATAAAATTGTAAAGTGTCCAAAAACTCTTCCAAACATTCCAATTTAGTCCTTAAAAATATTTAAAACCCTAAACTCTAAATCCTAAAACTCTAAACCCCTAAACCCTAAAAACATTACACATCACCAGAAATTAAAAAAAAAATTATACATCACAATTTTTTTACACATCATCATAATTTTTCTCTCCCCCTAAACCTTCATCCAAAAATTAAAAATAAATCCTAAAAATTCTGAAAAAAAAAAACTCAAGCCTCCATCTTCATCTTCATCCTAAACGACGACTTGGAAGCCATGACGTGATGATACTCTGAGAGAGAGAATCGAGTTCGAGACCAGCGCTGGTGGGAATTCCGGTGGTTGGAGCGGTGGTTTACTTCACCTCGACTGGAGATTGGATCAATCAAAGAAACAAACGCCTACTCATATAATTTTTTTTAATCTTCATTTAATCAGATTGGATCTTCATTTAATCATATTTGCTGTTTGGATTTTATCATTCTGCGATTTTATCATAATTGCTCAAGGAACTACGATTTAATCTTCATTCTGCGATTTTATCACTCCGCCGACGCATTTCTCAAATCGCTCCGCCGTCAAGATCTATGGTTTGAATGAACTGAAAGTCCTAAAATCTTGACGGCAGAGAGATTTGCGATTTGAGAAATCCAGGCCTCTTCTTTCCAATCTCAAGATCACAAAAGATCCGGAACGTGTCCTTCGATCGGCGCATTTTCGGTGGAGGTTTTCGGGCAGATATGGGCGTCGTTTTCTGTGGTTGTTCGACGACTGTTTCCGGCATTTTCGTGGAGGTTGTTCAGATCTGGGTTTGACAAATTTAGACGGACAGTTGAGTTTCGCCGGAGTATACAGAAGCAGTTCGTTTTGCAAAGATGATGAAGATGATGAAGGTGATGAGAGTGAAGATGATGATGAATAGACCTGATCACGGGCCGGGATCGCTAAAAAACGGGCCGGGCTTTAGGGGATAATAACAAACAAAAAGTAGGCTCGAGCCCGGGCCCGAGCCCGTTTTATTTCGGGCCGGGCTCGGCCCGTTTTTGATGAATATGGGCCGGGCTTAATTCCAGGCCCTTTTTAAACAAAATAAACATTAAACTCACTCTCACTCAAATTATATATTTATTAAAATATATATTATATTGGAAATTGAATGGTGATTGGTAGGGATTGGGAAGAAGATTAGGTGAATGATTGATTTTGATTTTGAAAATTGGAATTGATTGTGGAATTAGAATAGCATAATTGATTTGGAAATTAAAAATTAGAATTAAATGTGGTTTGATTTTCTAAAGTTATATATTTATAAAAATATATATTATGTTTATATATATTAAGGAATATATTATACAATATACATATATAAAAATGTATGATATATGTATATTAATACGGGCCGGGCTTTAGGGCCGGGCTGAAAAATAAGCCCGAGCCCGGCCCGTATTAAAACGGGCTTTTTAAAATTCGGGCTCGTTTTTTTTCGGGCTTTTATTTTCGGGCTCCTTTTCATTTTTTTCGGGCCGGGTAAATCGGGCCGGACGGGCTTTCGGGCTCATGATCAG
>QANZ01036426.1:35167-46844 GCA_003254925.1 Chamaecrista fasciculata | reverse complement strand
CTCTCTCTCTCTCTCTCTCTCTCTCTCTCTCTCTCTCTCTCATACACATAGGTGAGGAGAATCTTTTAACTGGGCAATCCACACCCAAATCATGCCTAGAAGATAAGTTTCAATAAAGAAATAGAAGCATATTTACACACTAATAGAATACTACAGTACAAAAACCTATGAATACATTATTAACAAACTCAGATTCTTTCATACGATTATATGGCAATATGGCATGATAATAAAAAGGGTCTCCAGTGCACGAAGCTCCCACTAGGTGGGGTCTGAAGATAGTCTAGATGTACACAACCTTACCCTTACTTTATAGAGAGGTTGTTTTCAGAATTTGAAGTAACAACCTTACCGTTGTGCCAAGGCTCCCAATATGGCATGATAATATGTATATAAAAAAGATAAACTTGAAGTCTCACTTGAATGACAAAACTCAGAAAGTGTATGAGTGTTTTATTATCTCTTTTTACACCCCAAGAAAATGTTGTATTATCCTTTCAAACAAGAAGATTTGAATCCATTTTCAGAGGAGTTAGCACATGAAAGTTCAAACCTAAAAATCTGAGAAAATAAACCATTGAAGGAGGAGGTACAAATAAAACCATCCTAACTGCATAATTAATAATATGTATATAGTTTAACAGCACAATCACAAGAAAATCTTATCAAATTCAACCAAGCCGACTTAGCAGACACATTTTTGCTCCAATAAATAAAATCAATGCGTAGTGTAATACAAGTAATTACACAATACTGGATAAATTCCCTACAAAACGTAGCTGGATTTGCCATTAATATAAGCTTGAATCGATGGTTCTCTTCCAAGAAAGTCTGATAACACTTCAATGGAATCCTTTGCTCCCCCTGGAGCCAACACCTACCGATATGTATATATCAAATAAGAAAATTAGAACTAATAATTTTATATTAACGATGTCTACATGCATTAGGTAGCAAATAAAAAGCTGAATGTAAATTTTACACCTAAGAACAGTCAAATATAATGCTAAGATTAAAGGTCATAACCATTAGTTACCTTGTTCCTGAATTGCATGCCTACGTGATGATTTGAAATATCATTGCCGAACTTTGAGGCAAATATATCAGCAGCAAAAACCTGAACACATTTTATAAGTTCGATTTATGATATTTGAGGATGGTATCAGATGCTAAACATCGTGATAATGATATTTGACAAGGGTATCAGATGAAGCATTATGCTATTCATACCTCGCTCCAAATACGACTGTAACAAGCAGCCTCATAACCGATAACACTAGATGGAAAACATGAAGCTGGATTGGTTCCTTCTAACACAGGCAAGCCTAACATCACCTGGAAAATGAAAATTATATAGGCATTTCCTTCACTTCATTCCACAAAATGAACTTAATACAGAAAATACCATTAAATTTACCTTAGGATGAAGATGCTTGAACAACTCTAGCATGTCAACGTTATCCGCAGAATGTATGATTTGGTCAAAAAGACCTGTTAGCAACAACCACTTAGGCTATAAATTAAAAGTATTATTGATAGATTGTAATCCTGTGTGTCAAACAGGAATTTAATAGTTACAAAAAGCAGAATGTGGACTGATCAGAAATCTTCAATTCCACTAGCTTGTTTAACATACAACTGTGTACTTTCACATTCTCACAACTAGCACATAATTGGGATGTAGATGATAGTACAGCTCTCGAAAACATTCAAATTCCAGCATATAGTACAAATATTTGCATGCTGATCAGAAGTAAAATGCTAGATCTTCATCAAAATAAAAATCAATAATCAATTACTTAACTAAAAATAAGATAATAATATTACATATATAGGTCAATTCTCTGGATGTAAATGTACAATGACGTACAGTAAAGAATCTCTTGCTTCAGTTTAAGTGCAGAAAAGGAATTCCTCCATCTTTTAATTGATTTACATATGTCATCCTTTATGGGCTTTGTAATGTCCTACAAGTCAAAATGGAAATAACAATTAACAAGTGCATACTGCACAGTATGTTCAAAATAAGTGTTTTAGTATATCATTTTCAGATGAGTAAAGATGGTTGCCCACTGTTTGGGATTCTTATAATTCAGACTGCCTAGTGTGGGAGATTTGATATCTGTGCAGCTGACCCCACAGACAAAACAAATCAAAATCTGCCACATGGCAAAGTGGAAATGGCATCACTCAAAAAAGATTTTCAACTATTATCACTCATTTCAGATGGAAGTGACCTCCCAAAAAAAAAAGAACTACATATTGAGTATAATCAAACCGTGCAAGTTTTCACAGGGGAACAGATAGCAAAACTCACCTGATGGAATCCAGAAATCAACTTCAAAGAAAGGCTTTCAAAACACCTAAAGTTTTACACAATCATGAAGAGTGACTTTATGTTTAACAGAAACCAGATAGAGAAATGATTGATTGATTGATTACCAGTTTTCTAGCACCTGAGCAGGGATTTCCACAAAATCAGGATCAACACGTAAGCCAGAAAATCTAGCAAATGATGCACGGTTGCAGATTTGTTGAACCTAACAGTTTATTTTGGAAAGACTTCATAAGAAAAGACATGCGCAAAACAACTTAAATTGAAGCTTGATCAAAACATTTCATACTTTTTCCCAGCATACTGCTCAATAAGAATAGAACCTATTGACAAAGAAACTTAAAGTAAACATAAGTTGGAGCAATAACTGAGCAATTTGACGGAAAAATGCATACAACCCAATTATCAATCAGTTGAAGTTATCATGTTTTTCCATTTTCAATACAACTATAAAAATAACTTCTAACCATTGATGCTTGCATAATATTGAATGAACAATCAAGACAGTTTACTCAAGACATCTTGTGCTATTGAGAAATCTGTACCTAGGCATTCCATTTTTATCAGGCAGCTAAATTGTGGATAAAAAAAATGCCAAGTTAGTGCCTGAGGTAGCGCCAATGTCAATTTTTCTTGTAAAGAATATCTCTAACTACAGTCACAAACTGCGTAGCAAAGTTCAACTTCCCATGCCATGCTCTAACACAAATTTGAATGCAGCATATATCACAGTAATAAACCACAATACCAAATTTCTCTCATAATTTGAGTTATTATGTGCAAAAGGAAAATTTTAAGGTGCCAACATTAGGATCTCTTTCTCAGCAATTTTTCATTTTCTTCCCTTTTCCTAAAAGAACAATCATAAGAACTATAAAGATACCCAAAGTAAATAATAATATAACTCAGATTAGGAAACCATTAAAGATAAAAGCAAACATACCACATGGCCGAACTCATGGAAAAGACTGACAACTTCAGAAAATCGCAATAATCCAGAATTACTGCTGACATCCTTTTGACACTGAGATATCAATAATGCAATAGGTATCTACATACAGAAGAAAACGTAACAGGGAAAAATTTTAAGTGAGACAGACATAATATTTTTATCCATAAAATAGTCAAGATCTGAAGCTGGAAAATCGATAAACAACGCAATACAAATCTAACTCTGGGATACAATAAATGCATGAGAGGAACATGTTAGTACTTAGTGTTTATAAGGACTAAAAACAATAACAAACCATAAATACATCACAATCACTGATGCATGAGAAGGTTTAAGTGATATTTTTTCCTAGAATAAGGGATATGAGATTTGATGTTTAATTGAGGTCCCAGTAGGCACAGCATATCAGCACTTTGGATTCTGATTGGCATGTTTAATCATCATAAACTCAGTGAAAATAGTGACTTAAAAATAACAATAACTCGTTACCATAAGAAAATGAGTTTTAGACTTTAGAGGGTAAAAAAATAAGTAATAAAACCTCAAAACCTAACCAAACAACATATGAAATGGTGCTTCCTGTCTAAAGATTATGAAAAAAGTTGTTCATTAATATATAACCTGATGGGCCCCGCTAATGGTTAATGCACTGTTTTGGAGAGCCAGCACACAAGTATGACCGTATTTACCTTCCCTGTTATAGTAAACAGTTCAAAATTATCCAAATTCTGCTAGCATATAAAAATTATTAAGCACTGAAAAATCAGGCAATGAAAAATCAGAACCTTGTGTACAAATCCAGGTAGCAATAACCCAATAGTTCACCAGAACCTAAATCAAAGACTGAGAAAACACGGACATCAGAATGCCAAACCTCAGCACCTACAATTTCCTCGAACCTTATGCCTGTACAGGAAATGCCAAGAATTTGAATCAGCATATACTGTATCACATTAGAAATAAGTAATTATCACAATAATTGAATATATGCTAGTCAGGGAAACAAAAGATAAGATAACAAATTGTCAGAGATAAAATTACCAAATATATCTTGGACTATTTTGAAGATCCCGGATACAACTAAACTAATTGGAAAGTACTGCTTGAGCTCGCCAAAGTCCAGATCATAACTCTGTTCTTCAACCCTTTTTACATAATACAGTAAATCCTCAATTCCAAATGGAAACTCTCCTTCTTCTTTCTTCTGATACCACAATAAATTTGTAATCAGAATGTATAAATAACAGCAGATAGCAAAAGCCAAAAATGTATAAACCTTCATATTTTTCAACATATCAAGCTCCTTCATGGCCAAGCCATCCAAACTGGACGATATGTCTTCTAGGAACTCAAACACCTGTATGAAATTTAGAAAAAGTTCATGGAAAAAAGAAAAATGAAAAAAAAGTAGCTTCGTAGGACAAGTGAAGGGAAAAAATAAAGATACTATGAGATGAACTATCTTAAACTATAAATTATAATATATCTATGGCACAATAGCAAGGTAACGCCTCCAATTCTCATTACATTTTTTTTTTGGTAAGATTCTCATTACATTTTTTAAAGAGCATTCCTAGCACCTGCAATTACTAGTCCAGTCATTTGCCAAGCAATTCTTTATTATTATTATTCAAAATTAGAGATATCCCAAATTGCAATAATTTGAGATCAGATTAAAACAGAATATACCTATGGAGAATTTACAGCACAGATATCTCTAACGTACCACATTTACATGCTTCACTATCAGCTATTGACAGTTTGACACTTCTTTTTTAAAAGGAATCAGATACAACTAAGCATTGTAATCGTTTTTTTTAATGATTACTAATCCTTGATACCCTTTGACATCATCCAACACAAACAAAAGCTCGAAACATTTAAAGAAATATGACTTCATGTCTTCATCAATGATGGAGGCTTCCTTCATATCATAGTGACACAAATTTCTGTCCATAGCATACTACCCTCCCAATATTTATTGTTTTCCACTTCAGCATAGCTGCAAATGCTGCTAGTTGTTCATCTATGGAGCGTGTACATGGTAGAAATGAAAAAAAAAAAAGAGGTCAAAGTGCACTTTTGGTCTCATAACTTTTGCTCAAGTTTTGATTTGGTGCATAACTTTTTTTGTTGCATTTTTTGTCACATATCTTTGCAAATGATTGCAGATTTGGTCCCGTATCACTTTTACTCCCGTATCTTTTGATCAAGTTGTAGAATTGGTCCCATATCTTTGCAAAAAGTTTCACCGTCAATCCCCCACCTAATCCAAAGATATAAGACCAATTCTACACCTGACTCAAAGATATGGGACCAATTCTGCAACTTTACCAAAAGATATGGGACCAATTTTGCAACTTGACCCAAAGATATGGGACCAAATCTGCAACTTGAGCAAAAGATATGGGACCAAAAGTGCAACGAAAAAAGTTATGGGACCAAATTGAGACTTGAGCAAAAGTTATGGGACCAAAAGTGCACTTTGGCCAAGCTTGATAGCAAGATAGATGCATAGTTTATTTTACGGCCTTCCTTTCTCACCAAATTTATCTCTATCAAACACTTTAATTTTCGCAAAAAAGGAAAACAAAAACACAGGTAATGTGGAAGAAGACAAAATATCAATCAGACTAGAAAGACAAATTGTTCATATCACAATCTTTACATACCCATATTATCCTTTCTCCTTCTCTTTCACTGACCAGGAAACACAAAAAGAGATGCAATACGCACTACCGTTTAGTCAGTCATCTAAAGATTTTTTATGGAAAATAATTTGACTTTAATCATGAAAGCATTTTCTAGTAGAAATACAGCTTACAAACCTTTGATTGTGACAGATTAAAGCATATTTATTAAAACTCTACAAACCTTTACAGGCGTCTTTGCCATCCTAACACTGGTTGTATATTCGGTAAAGTTTGAGTAGCCGAGTAAACGAGCGTATTTATGACGTTGTTGCACCTGAATCATACCAAAAGAATACATGCATTAAGAAGTTTACATTTATGCATCATAAAGAAGATGCAAGAAAGACGATCAAACCCAGATGATCACATAAAGTCAACGCTTAAATGAAACAAATAAACAATTCAAACCTTAAGCAAAATAACTGACCTATAGTTGACAATTCAAATTTCATAGTTCTATACCTTTTTATCTGTAGAAATCAGTTTCCTTAACAATCATGAATGAATTGATTTAACTTGGTGCATTTTTAAAATTATAAAATTACAGAGACCACTGTTAGTCACATTACCAAAGTCTTAATGGTAGTTTGATAACAAAGAGCTTCTTACATATCAATGACCTAATACAAAGCCAGCTTCTGGTTTATTAGTAGCTTTTCTGAATTCATGTGAAGTAAGTACAATAACAAAAGGTTGCTGACATATCAATGACTGACTACAAAGCTAGCTTCTTGTTCGGTAGTCCCATTACCAATCTCCTATTGGTAGTTTATGTACAATAACAAGAAGTTGCTTACGTTCAAATGACCCACTACAAAGTCAGCTTTTGGTTAAATATCTAATAACTTTTTAGATCAAGGATCACAATTAGCTCATACATGATAGTAGAAATCGGCATCATCGATAATGTTGATTTTTGGAGAATAATGTTCGTAATATTATTGATCATAAACAAAAAAGTTTACAATGCTTAAGTAAGAGAAAATATTCCTAATCAAGTTAGGAATCCTAATCCTAATTGGAAAAGATAATAACAAAAGAGATCTAATCTAATATCTAATCTAATATTTGATAAGATAATGATAATATAAATCAGATTCTAATAAGATATTTCTAATCTTAAAAGATAATGATAAAATAAGAAATAAAATAATTCTAAATAATTCTAGATTTCTCAACAGATAATAATATGAATATCATCCACAAAAATTACCAGACTTTCTAGAAGAGAAAGATTGACTTCTCCACATCTCTTCCCATATGCTCCTGCTACCAACCGCCTAGTAGTTCCTACCTTCACATACTCAGCATAAAATTACAGATCAAGTGACCAATGGTTTTCAAAATAAAAGGAGAAATAAAAGAAGTCACGAGAAGAAAAAAAGAAATTATAGATACTATTCTCAAATCAAAATTTCTGCTTATGAACATGCAGAACATCAAATAGTCTTCATTAACATTTTGGCTACTGTCGGTCAATCATTTCAATACTGTAAAAAATTCTGCAACACAACTCACATTAATCAAGAAAATCGATCAAGAATAATAATCATTGTGTTAATTATTTAAAAAATTGTAACCAATTCATGCTAAGGAAAATACTATTCTTCCTGTAAAATAAAGTTTGATATATTGTGTCCGCCTGCAGGTGGTCAGCTACTTATAACTACATATCTTTTCCAAGTCAAAATCCCAATGGAAAATTATAATAACCCAGATATATAACTGATTCCAAATGGTAAAGCATTACAAAGACCAGAATGCCAATTTATCAAAAGTAAGTTGCATGAAACTTCAGCTACCTCAATGTTGTAGCACAAGGGATACAAGAGCCAAATTATTCCCCTACCACAATATAGAACTTAGTTGGCTTAGTAACATGCCATACCTTGCAAAGTTCAAGTACAGCTGCAACATGATGACTTCTCAAGGAGATCTTGAATTTTCCATTTTCAGATTTATCTAAAGCCTGTAGAAGAATACATTATCCAAGTTACAATAACTCATTTATACAAACAGAAATGTTTAAACTTTTTCAGGCAATCAAGAAACAAAGTATTAATGAACATTATAGTTGAATTTATTTAAAATTTTAAATCTTCATAATGGCACATTGGCATTAGGATGTCCATAGTACTAGTAGGTATGGTTTACAACAAAATGAAAGATACGCAGCCTATGCTAGCTCTAGCAAAATTATCTCTCAAGGCTGTGATACTTTCATACCATTTGTTTATTTAAGATTGGGAGATTGGCATTACATCAGATCTTGGAGGATACCCAAGTAGGTAATAATTAACTTGCGGAGGCCCTCCCTCACCTATATAACCTTTCCTCCTGATGGGCCTGCTCTGACTTATACCCAAAAGAAAAAGAAGAGTGATAGTGGGTTTGGAAAAAGGGTACCTAGGCCCAATACTGATGATATAATAAGAGAATATTCTAGAAAAGAGGAGTTAGTGGGAAGGCTGGAAGGGAAGAAAGGGAAATGGGATGCTGTAACAAACTCTGACAGTAGATTAGTGGGCTGGAGAAGTGAGAAATTATGTAGCTGGTGGGTTTTATCAGGGAAAAGTAAATCTGAGGGAAACCGGGAAAGGGAGGAAAATTTATAACGGTTTTGGGAGAGTCTGACCTTAGAAAGTAGGCATCCTTTTCTATCTATGCTATTTATTTTTCTTACTTGTTCTTTGTTGGCTGTGTTGCTGGTTTTTAGGTATTTTCTTCTGTTTTTTCTTCATCTTAAATCCAACCTATTGCCTTTCTAAAGGTAGGATTTCACTACTGTTTTCGAGTTTTATAATACAATCAACGGAGGTTCTATAACCTCCTTGCATATTACTCAAATATTAGTTGTTACTTTATTGATTCTTGTGTTATTCTAATTTCCTTCTTATTTTCTGCTTTTATTTTTTTCCTCTATAGGAGCATAGCTTATCATCCGTGATTATATTGAACAAATTATATAAGTCATAAATTCAAACATTCACGGTTTATAAGCATCAAAATAATATTTGACTTGGGCCAAGAAGCAAAATGGAAATTGATCAATTTTGGAAACAAGCAGGAGTCTAAACTCATTAAGTTGGAAGAAAAAGGGAACGTAAAAAATAAAACAAAATAAAGTAAAATCATACTAAACCTTGAGAAACTCTGTAGGCAATCCAGCTAATTCTGAGTCATTGAAGAGAAGGAAAGAGCTATCATCGCTAAGATTTTGGACATATCTTAAGCTTAACTCATCAATCTGAGCCTTTAGACGCAGGAGCTCTTCTCTCTTGGTTGCAGTAAGGTTCAATCCATTTCGCTCAAAGTCTCTCACCTGTCACTGATTAGGCAAGAATCAAAATCTGGATTTCATTTTTTCCATGGATAGCATATTAACATATGCTGCATTGAATACCAATGTGAAAGTAGTAAATAAATATGTAATGTTTATTTTCCAAGCAAAGTCGCCCAAGTATATTCTAGTTAAATAGTGTAGAAGTTGATTTACCAGTATTTGAACAAAGCGTTTGACTTCAGCACTCATCCACTCCCCCCTTGATGCAAATGCCTTGACAACAAGATATACATCTTCACGTTTGCTGACTTACATGGAACAAGATAATATTTAGTTCCATAATCCATAAATTGAAACAAAAGTTAAATTTTTAGTATCGTTCAAAGATGTATATATAGTAAGTCCAGAGACACAAGAGATACTATAAAACTGAAAGTTTTCCTTTCTTTTTCTTATAGTTAAGGAAAACACAGGGTAACCAATAATAGTTAGTAAAATGCAGAGCTTTTCTTCCTTTCATAGATTACAATAAACAGAAACACCATGTATGCCTCATAAACTAGTGAACCAAACCTGCACAGCGTAAGATGAGCATCTATTTTCCTTTCTGCTTCTGCACTAGCTTTGCGCACATCTTCCACAGTGGATACCAGTTCTGGAAACATGCAAGATTGGATCAATGGGAATTGTTGTGCTTCAAGTTCTGCTAGAGGTGATATAATGTTCGCGTATGTAACCTGCAGATTTTTACCATGCAAGTAAGTCAAGCAGACTTAAGAAACAGTCCATAACTACAAGTAAAAGGAGACAAATGCAATCAACAAACAGAATTGTATAAGCAATGGAACACACAATAAAAAGTTACAGCATTATATCCCATAGCTCTCCTGGTGTGTAAGGAGTCTGAGGATCGCATGCTAATCAGTAAGAACATGTTTTCAAGGCATGATAATTTTGAAGCAGACAAACAACAAGATAACATCGCACAAAATAAAAAGAAACAATCGATAAGCTAAAAAGGCAAAAGTACTAATTTTGTCCCCAAACTTTACACCAACTGTCAATTTTGTCTCCAATCTTTTTCTGCTGCCAATTTTATCCTCAATGTTTCACATTTTGGTTAATTTTATCTTTTGTCCTTACTTTAGCCAAATCTTATCGACACAATTTGCGTGGCTAATGATATATAATGTTAAATTGATAGAAAAAGAAACTCAAATCCTTACTCATATTGAAAAAATAGGATGCAGTCTGTCGTTAATTTATTAAAAGAAGTTAGTCAAAGAATAAAATTGACAAAAATGTGAAACATTGTGGACGAAATTGATAGCGAAAAAAGAATAGGGACGAAATTGGACCTTTGATGTAAAGTTTGGGGGACAAAATTAGTACTTTTGCCATTTAAGAATACCTTGTCAAGGGGGACCGAGGCAACAGAATCATGGACCTCTTTTGACTTGGCGATGATTTGGTCCGACAGCTTAAGAATTTCAGATGCTGATAGGTTAACCCGTACCTTGGAGCCGGGAAGATCTACGAGTTTCACCAAGCGATTTCAGAGACAAAAAATTTACATAAAAATGAAATCAAACCGAAAAATTCATATCAGATCAGCACAAAAACACTATCCAAACTGCATAAGAAAAATAAGAGGTAATTATTGGACCTTTTTTTCTTCGATTTTTTTCCTTATGGTGCTTGATGGCGGTGAAGGCGATATTAACAGCTAATGCAACCAAAGCAGCAGCTCCGGTGAACTCAAGTATTCTTCTTCGTTTCGTGTGTTTGGCCATTTTCTCACTGTTTTCTTCACTTGCCGTCATTTTCTCTCTGGTCTAAGAAGTGCGAGGGAAATTTGTTTAGTTTTAGCTTTGGGCGGAGTGAAATGATGCGAAATTGAAATTAACGTATATAATAAAGGTCAAAGTCTCAAGTTGGTCCCATATCTTTCATTTGTTTTAGATTGGTCCTATATATTTTCATGATATTTCAAATTGGTCCCAAACATACTTTCAAAATTCAATTTGACCTCACTTATTAGTGATCTTAACATGGCATAGGGGTGTACACGGGCCGGGCCGGGTTTCTGGTCGGCCCGAGACCCGGCCCGGTATAGACCTGGGCCGGCCGGGCCGGGTCACCGGGTCTGGCCGGGCCAAAAATTTTTTTTTTTTATTCATTCTATATATAATTTAACTTGTATATATTGGTAAAACAATTAATTTTGGATCAATTTAATGATGTTTTTATTAATGAAGACATTTAATTTGACTTAATTGTTAAAAAAAGTTGATTTAATTAAGATTAAATATATATTTTATGTATATTTTTAATATACAATTGATAAAAATAATAATAGATATGTATTTATTACAATTAAAAAAATATTTAGTAGTATAAAATATAAATATGTA